>CM037923.1:10996616-11008175 GCA_021346845.1 Apeltes quadracus
TTCCTACACGACCGGTACCTACCGTACCGAAACACAACGCAGATTTCGGTGCTTCATTTCGGTGCCTGAGTTGATTTAAAAACTTTATTTACACTACTCTGATGACTATCCCCGCAACAGCTAATGACGACAGCTTACCGTTTGTGTAGCAACAGCAGCTAGCTAACCATCTACCTTATATTCATATTTATTTAAGTCGGTGTTTTCCCGAACAGTCTAGAAGTGTATCCGGTGCGCGCGGCACTACCGCCCCGATGGACACAGGCTTTCAACGACTCTACAACGCCACGCCCTGCCAAGCTCTGCGTCCGGGCTGGAGCCTCGTGCTGTCTGTCCCGCCTCCCCCTGCACGGATCTCAGCCCGGCACAGTCGCTCCGGATTCATATTGATAATCACATTTAGGATTCATAATCGTATTTGGGATTCATAATCATATTTAGGATTCATAATCATATTTAGGATTCATATTTAAGATTCAAAATCTTATTTGGGATTCATAATCATATTTAGGATTCATAAGCATAAATAGGATTCATAATCATGAATAGGATTCATAACCATATTAAGGAAGTAAGTAATAAGTAGGATTCATATTTAGGATTATATTATGATTATATTCATATTTATTATTATGATTCATAATCTTATTTAGGATTCATAATCATGTTTAGGATTCATATTTAGGATTCGTATTTAGGATTCATATTTTATATTTAGGATTCATATTCATAATCACATTTAGGATTCATATTTAGGATTCATAATCGTATTTAGGATTCATATTTAGGATTCATAATCATTAATATGATTCATAATAATTAGGATTCGTAACCATATTAAGGAAGTAAGTAATAAGTATGATTCATATTTAGGATTATATTATGATTATTATCATATTTATTATTATGATTCATAATCTTATTTAGGATTCATAATCATATTTATAATTCATATTGCATATGAATTCATATTTCACCATATGATTCATAATCATGAATATGATTCATAATTATTATTATTCATAATCTTAAATATGATTCATCATTTAGGATTCAGGATTCATATTTAGGATTCATAATCATAAATTCCATTCATATTTAGGGTTCATATTTAGGATTCATATTTAGGATTAATATTTAGGATTCATAATCATAAATAGGATTTATAATCATATTTAGGATTAATATATTTAGGATTCATATTTAGGATTCATATTTATGATTCATAACCATATTAGGATTCATATTAGGATTCATAATCTTATTTCGGATTCATAATCGTATTTGGGATTCATATCATATTTAGGATTCATATTGATATATGATATGAATATGATTCATATTTATGATTCAAATCATAAATATGATTCATAATTATATTATTCATAATCATAAATGTGACTCATGATTATTATGATTATAATCATAATATATGTTTAGGATTCATATTTAGGGTTCATATTTAGGATTAATTATATTTAGGATTTATATTTAGGATTCATAATAATTATGAATCATATTCATGATTATGAATCATAAATAAGAATCCTACATATGAAAATTAATCCTAAATATGAATCCTAAATATGATTATGAGCCATATTTATGATTACAAGCCATAATATTACTTATGAATCATAATTATGAAATATGAATCCTAAATATGAATCCTAAATATGATTATCAATCATATTTATGATTACATATGCAATCATATTTAGGATTCATATTTAGGATCCATAATCATATTTATGATTCGTATTTATGATTGATGCTTATAAATATGATTCATCAAAATAATTATATTTAGGATTCATATTTTATATTTAGGATTCATATTTGGGATTCATATATTCATTATTATACTTCATAACACACAATTATGATTCATAATCAGAAATATGATTCATAATTATTATTCTGGCTCGTAATCATTTAGGATTCATAATCGTATTTGGATTCATATTTAGGATTCATATTTCATATTTATGATTCATAATTATTACGATTCATAATCATAAATATTATCATATTTAGGATTCATATTTAGGGTTCATATTAGGATTCATATTTCATATGTATGATTTCATATGTATGATTCATATGTAATCGTAATATGATTGATAATTAGGTTTCATAATCATAAATAGGATTCATAATCGTATTTGCGATTCATAATCATATTTAGGATTCATATTTAGGATTCATAATCATATTTAGTTTTCATAACATATTTAGGATTCAAATTTAGGATTCATAATCGTATTTAGGATTCATACTCATATATATGGTTCATAGTCATATTTAGGATTCATATTTGGGATTCATATTTCATATGATTCATACTTGCTATGATTCATAATTATTATGATTCATCATCATAATTCATAATTATATTATGGCTCGTAATCATAAATATGACTCATAATCATATTTAGGCTTCATTTTCATATGTAGGATTCCTATTATGAAAATGAGCCTAAATATGATTGAGTATATTTATGATTACGAGCCATAATATTATGAATTATGATGATGAATCATATTCATGATTATGAATCATAAATAGAATCATAATGTAGGATTCCTATTTATGATTCCTATTTATGATTCATAATCATGAATATGATTCATAATCATTATGATTCATAATCATAATTATGATTCATAATCATAATTATGATTCATAATCATAATTATGATTCATAATCATATGATTCATAATTATTATGGTCGTAATCATAAATATTACTCAATCATATTTAGGATTCATATTTAGGATTCATATTTCATAATTATGATTCATAGTATATTATGGCTCGTAATCATAAATATGACTCATAATCATATTTAGGCTTCATATTTAGGATTCATATTTAGGATTCATAATCATATTTAGGATTCATAATCATATTTAGGATTCATATTCATAATCATACATAGGATTCATAATCATATTTAGGATTCATACTTATGATTCATAATCATATTTAGGATTCATATTTGGGATTCACATTTGGGATCCATATTTAGGATTCATAATCATATTTAGGATTCATACTTATGATTCATAACCATATTTAGGATTCATATTTATGATTCATAATCGTATTTGGGATTCATAATCATATTTGGGATTCATATTTCATATTTAGGATTCATATTTAGGATTCATACTCATATTTAGGATTCATAATCATAAATATGATTCATAATCATGTTTAGGATTCATATTTCATATGTATGATTTCATATGTAATCATAAATATGATTGATAATCATATTTAGGATTCATATTTAGGATCCATAATCATATTTATGATTCGTATTTATGATTCATATATTTATGATTCAGTATTTATGATTGATGCTCATAAATATGATTCATCAAAATAATTATATTTAGGGTTCATATTTGGGATTCATATTTCATATTTAGGATTCATATTTGGGATTCATATTTCATATTTAGGATTCATATTTAGCATTCATAATCTTATTTAGGATTCATAATCGTATTTGGGATTCATAATCATATTTAGGATTCATATTTAGGATTCATATTTGGGATTCATATTTCATATGATTCATAATTGTTATGATTCATAATTATTATGATTCATTATCATAATTCATAATTATTATTATGGCTCGTAATCATAAATATGACTCATAATCATATTTAGGATTCATATTTCATATGTATGATTTCATATGTAATCATAAACATGATTCATAATCATATTTAGGATTCATATTTAGGATTCATAATCATATTTAGGATTCATAATCATATTTAGGATTCATAATCATATATAGGATTCATAATCGTATTTGGGATTCATAATCATATTTAGGATTCATATTTAGGATTATTATTATGATTATTATTCATATTTATTATTATGATTCATAATCTTATTTAGGATTCATAATCATATTTAGGATTCATATTTCATATTTAGGATTCATATTCATAATCATATTTAGGATTCATAATAATAAGTAGGATTCATATTTAGGATTATTATTATGATTATTATTCATATTTATTATTATGATTCATAATCTTATTTAGGATTCATAATCATATTTAGGATTCATATTTCATATTTAGGATTCATATTCATAATCATATTTAGGATTCATATTTAGGATTCATAATCGTATTTAGGATTCATATTTATGATTCATAATCATATTTAGGATTCAGATTTAGGATTCATAATCATTAATATGATTCATAATAATTAGGATTCGTAACCATATTAAGGAAGTAGGTAATAAGTAGGATTCATATTAGGAGTATAACCATATTAAGGAAGTAGGTAATAAGTAGGATTCATATTTAGGAGTATTATTATGATTATTATTCATATTTATTATTATGATTCATAATCTTATTTAGGATTCATAATCATATTTATAATTCATATTTCATATGAATTCATATTTCACAATTATGATTCATAATCATAAATATGATATGAATATGATTCATAATTATTATGATTCAAATCATAAATGTGATTCATATTTATGATTCATAATCATAAATAGGATTCATAATCGTATTTGGGATTCATAATCATATTTAGGATTCATATTTAAGATTCATAAGCATTAATAGGATTCATAATAATAAGTAGGATTCATATTTAGGATTATTATTATGATTATTATTCATATTTATTATTATGATTCATAATCTTATTTAGGATTCATAATCATATTTAGGATTCATATTTCATATTTAGGATTCATATTTAGGATTCATAATCGTATTTAGGATTCATATTTATGATTCATAATCATATTTAGGATTCAGATTTAGGATTCATAATCATTAATATGATTCATAATAATTAGGATTTGTAACCATATTAAGGAAGTAGGTAATAAGTAGGATTCATATTTAGGAGTATTATTATGATTATTCATATTTATTATTATGATTCATAATCTTATTTAGGATTCATAATCATATTTATAATTCATATTTCATATGAATTCATATTTCACAATTATGATTCATAATCATAAATATGATATGAATATGATTCATAATTATTATGATTCAAATCATAAATGTGATTCATAATTATGATTCATAATCATAAATGTGACTCATGATTATTATGATTAATAATCATAAATATCATAATGTTTAGGATTCATATTTAGGCTTCATATTAAGGATTTATATTTAGGATTCATAATCGTATTTGCGATTCATAATCATATTTTGGATTCATATTTAGGATTCATGATCGTATTTAGGATTCATATTTGGGATTCATATTTCATATGATTCATAATTATTATGGCTCGTAATCATAAATATGACTCCTAATCATATTTAGGCTTCATTTTCATATGTAGGATTCATGATTCTTATTTATGATTCATAATCATGAATATGATTCATAATAATTATGATTCATAATTATTATGGCTCGTAATCATAAATATTACTCATAATCATTCATAATGTTATTTAGGATTCATAATCGTATTTGGGATTCATAATCATATTTAGGATTCATACTCAAACTTAGGATTCATATTTAGGATTCATATATACGATTCATAATTATTACGATTTATAATCATAATTATGAATCATAATAATTATGATTCATAATGATAGTTATGATTCATAATCAGAAATATGATTCATAATTATTATTATGGCTCGTAATCATAAATATTACTCATAATCATATTTAGGATTCATATTTCATATTTTCGTATTTATGATTGATGCTCATAAATATGATTCATCAAAATAATTATATTTAGGATTCATATTTGGGATTCATATTTCATATTAAGGATTCATATTTGGGATTCATATTTCATATTTAGGTTTCATATTTGGGATTTGGGATAATCATACATATGATTCATAATCATATTTAGGATTCATATTTGGGATTCACATTTGGGATCCATATTTAGGATTCATAACCATATTTAGGATTCATATTTATGATTCATAATCGTATTTGGGATTCATAATCATATTTGGGATTCATATTTCATATTTAGGATTCATATTTAGGATTCGTAATCATAAATATGATTCATAATCATATTTAGGATTCATATTTCATATGTATGATTTCATATGTAATCATAAATATGATTGATAATCATATTTAAGATTCATATTTCTTATGTATGATACATAATTATTACGATTCATAATCATAATTATGACTCATAATTATTATGATTCATGATAAAAAATATCATATTTAGGGTTCATAATTAGAATTCATATTTCATATGTATGATTTCATATGTAATCATAGATATGATTGATAATCATATTTAGGATTCATATTTATATTATATTTAGGATTCATAATCATAAATAGGATTCATAATCGTATTTGCGATTCATAATCATATTTAGGAATCATATTTAGGATTCATGTTCATATTTAGGATTCATATATATGATTCATAATCATATTTAGTTTTCATGACCATATTAAGGATTTAAATTAAGGATTCATAATGGTATTTAGGATTCATACTCATATATATGATTCACAATCATATTTAGGATTCATACTCATAATCATGAATATGATTATCAATCATATTTATGATTACATATGAAATCATACATAGGATTCATACTTAGGATTCATATTTCATATGTATGATTTCATAAGTATGAATCCTAAATATGATTATGAATCCTATGTACGATTATGAATATGAATCCTAAATATGAAATATGAATCCCAAATATGAATCCTAAATATGAAATATGAATCCCAAATATGAATCCTAAATATAAATATTTTGATGAATCATATTTGAGTATCAATCATAAATACGAATCATAAATATGATTATGGATCCTAAATATGAATCCTAAATATGATTATGAATCATATTTATGATTACATATGAAATCATACATATGAAATATAAATCCTAAATATGATTATGAATCCTAAATATGGATCCCAAATGTGAATCCCAAATATGAATCCTAAATATGGTTATGAATCATAAGTATAAATCGTAAACATGATTATGAATCCTATTTATGATTATGAATATGAATCCTAAATATGAAATATGAATCCTAAATATGTAATATTATATATAATAAGTAATATTTATGATTACGAGCCATAATAATAATAATTATGAATCATATTTCTGATTATGAATCATAATTATCATTATGAATCATAATAATTATGAATCATATTCATGATTATGAATCATAATTATCATTATGAATCATAATAATTATGAATCATATTCATGATTATGAATCATAAATAAGAAACCTACATATGAAAATGAAGCTTATGAGTCATATTTATGATTACGAGCCATAATAATAATTATGAATTATGATTATGAATCATAACAATTATGAATCATATGAAATATGAATCCTAAATATGATTGTGAATAATATATATGAGTATGAATCCTAAATATGATTATGAATCCTAAATATGAATCCTAAATATGATTATGAATCGCAAATACGATTATGAATCCTATTTATGATTATGAATCCTAAATATAATATAAATATGAATCCTAAATATGATTATCAATCATATTTATGATTACATATGAAATCATACATATGAAATATGAATCCTAATTATGAACCCTAAATATGAATCCTAAATATAATATAATTATGAATCCTAAATATGATTATCAATCATATTTAGGATTATGAATCATAATAATTATGAGTCATATTTATGATTATGAATCATAATATTTATGAATCATAAATATGAAATATGAATCCCAAATATGAATCCTAAATATGAAATATGAATCCCAAATATGAATCCTAAATATAAATATTTTGATTAATCATATTTATGAGTATCAATCATAAATACGAATCATAAATATAATTATGGATCCTAAATATGATCATACATATATGATCATATATGAAATCATACATATGAAATATGAATCCTAAATATGATTATGAATCCTAAATATGGATCCCAAATGTGAATCCCAAATATGGTTATGAATCATAAGTATAAATCGTAAACATGATTATGAATCCTATTTATGATTATGAATATGAATCCTAAATATGAAATATTAATCCTAAATATGATGAGTAATATTTATGATTACGAGCCATAATAATAATTATGAATCATATTTCTGATTATGAATCATAATTATCATTATGAATCATAATAATTATGAATAATAATAATCATGAATAATAATAATTATGAATCATATTCATGATTATGAGTATGAATCCTAAATACGATTATGAATCCTTAATTTAAATCCTAAATATGGTTATGAATCATATATATGAATCCTAAATATGAATATGAATCCTAAATATGATTATGAATCGCAAATACGATTATGAATCATATTCATGATTATGAATCATAAATAAGAATCCTACATATGAAAATGAAGCCTAAATATGATTATGAGTCATATTTATGATTACAATTCATAATCATAATTCATAATAGGTAGGTAACAATCATTTCCTACAAGCTATTTCCAGCAAACAACTTCAGAAACATGTCTGGAACTCAAAGACCTATTTTAACTTGTTAAAAAATAATTAAAATATGGGCACTTTAATGAATTACAAAATTCTAGATAACTAGATGAGCTCAGATGAATCATGAGCCCCATTCAAATTGGCAAAATTACCTACCGTACTTACTTCAGATGGCGAATTATGATTCATATGTGTCAACTCGGGACAGCTCAAAATTCTATCACATATAGCACTGGAACACACATTTTATTTCAGCAAAATAGTAATGAACACGTTGAAGGAGCAAAACCTTTATTTGAACTGTGAAGAACATTTAGCTAATATTGTCTGTAAGACAGAATAGGCAGCATGATCCAGTTACAATCGGGCAAAATTATTGTAATAATCCAATTGTTAAACTCAAAACATTTTAATATCTCCTTGCTAATGCTTTGTTTGCAAAGGGCAATATAAGATACAGAGCGGACACTACCCACTGTACGTTCCTGCAGAAGGCTGCTTTGTTCTCATCATCTCAGAAATGTTGGTGGCATTGCCAGAGTATTGGTAGAATATGCTTGCATTTCACACTCTTAAAGAAGCAATGACAGTCAATGGCACTAAATCCGAGCACCCTTCTCTCTACTTAAACGCACCCGCTAGGCCAGGGGTGTCAAACGTACAGGTGGTTCAGTCTGGCCCACGGGATAAATCTGCATTATTGAAAGAAAAAAAATAATAAACTTTCTATAAAATATGCAGTTCCTATATTGACCGCTAGTCCGCTAGTGGCGCTGTGTGTGGAGTCAGTTCAGGTGTTCAGAATCCTCTTGTTAAGTCTGACGTCGCACGGGACTTCCGGGTCCAAGCGCTCCGCTCGTCCACATCTAATAACACTGGTGGAATTTATTTATTTATTTTATTTATTTATTTATTTATTTTTATTTATTGACGATCACGTCCTACCCTAGTGATGCACCCTTGGCGGTCATAAAGGGTTTAAATTTGTTTAACTCCAACATAGTGGTTAGTGTAGCGCATTATCCAGGTGGCCATCCAAAATATAATTTTTACAGGACTTCTATAACTGTGAACGTAACTAAACGAAGATTAAAAAATATACATAAGTATTGTTATGATAAACAGCGCTGGCAGCAATGTAGTTTGTGATCGTGTACATGGCTAATATCTATGTGTATGGTAGCTGCGGTCATCATTGTGTGAACACGTGAAACCTACGTACGTTAACGTACCGGAACGTTACCTTCCTGAAAAAACACCTACAAACTACAAACTAACCTTCAGGCAACGTTTGCGAACCAAACGGTAGCGTAACCAAAAACTAACGTTCTGGGGACCTTAAATTGTTAGCTGGGTTAGCCCATAGCATTGGCGTTATCAACTGCAGCCATTTTCTCGTATCTTTCTCGTCACAGGGAAAGCGATAGAATGACAGTTGAATGTCACTTGTTTTTTTAAACTCCGATCTATTTAAACAACACGGGACACAGCACTGCGGCATGTTAAAACTCGGGCGAAAGCGGTAAATAGGTAGAGAGGACCCGGACTTTGGACCCGGAAACAGTATTATTGGAGCGTGGTGACTCACTACTTAACAAGCGTAACAAAATGGATTTTAAATCATTTTTACAATTTGAGGTGTTTGATGTATTTTAACATGCAGGACAGTGTTTTAACTTCCACAAACTGTCAATAAATGTTTTGCAACAGTGTACAATCACTGTGATCAGTTTTTATGCATAATGCACTTAAATAAATGTTAAACTGGGTGAAAATGTTGTTGAAATTGCACATAATTTTCTTAAAAACACTTGGGTTGTTCATAACATATTTAGTAAAAGGACAATTCATTGCATATAAAGATTTTTATAATTGTTTGCACTAATACAAAGAAAAAAGTGGACTTATTTTGGCATGAGTTTGGCCCCCATGAGACCGATTAAGTTGTATGCGGCCCCCAGACCAGAATGAGTTTGACACCCCTGCGCTAGGCTATTATCAGGGTGGGGTAGTCGCCCACCTAGAAAGTATTTGTGCCTCACAGACGCCTCACAAGATACCACAGAGCTGCGCCATGTTCTCGTCACATATATCACTCTGTCGGGACAGTAATCCATTAAGCTCAAGTCCCCTGGTTGAAATGTGCAAATAGCATCAGTAAAAAAAAAAAGTCTTGACAAAAGGGAATGGAGTGAGCAGTCAAATCTGCTTGGCTATGTGCTCATTTTCAAAAACCAGTTACCCGAGAAGTTGACTTTGTCATCAAATGCTGACAGCCTTGTTTCTTCAAGTTGGGGAAGATCAAATGCTTTAGCTCCGCAGCAAAGGTCACCATTTATCGCTGATAACACTGAAAGGCATCCATAAAATGTCAGCAGCACTTGGCTGTGTTACTGACGGGGAGTGGGTGGGATTCGTGACATTTGAGGCCTTCAGAGGGGTAGAAGAAATAATGACTAGAGCCAAGAGGAAGGAAATTAAGTGGATAGCAGTGTCTCCTGAAGATAATGTTGGTATTCTTTCTGTTCTATGAAATGGTATTGAACACTTTGTCCATGGGGTGGCATGCTGCGCCGGTAGTTTCGCCACCTCACTAACCGTCTGTAGCTGCACGGCGGACGATGACTCGACATTAAGGGATGGGTTGAGTATTTTCATATCATCAGTGTTACTTTCCTTGTGCGTTTGGGAGTTGTTCTGTGCACAATCGCTGATGCACTGAAGGTGTGTCGTATGCTCATTGTTTGTTTCTGTTGTGGATCACCCTCCTCTAGGTTGCTGTGACTGACGGACTCGAGCGTCAAGTCATCAGTAAGGCGGAGGACGGGAACCAATCAGAGACGGACCAGCTGGTTAAGGATAACCAGCTGGTCCGTCTCAGCAGGCTACGATGGAAGATGAGTCAGCTGCTGTTCCAATTGCGGAAATAGCCGTTCTCCGTTGTCCCGTACCCGCGAGTTTAGACTCCCGAGTCCGTCTCCCGAATCTATTCTCACAGGAACGCA
>CM037923.1:11008675-11038675 GCA_021346845.1 Apeltes quadracus
GGCCCGTTCTTGCCGTCTTAAGTATTGTGAAAGGGCCTATGAAGTTTCCCTCAGCTAAAAAAAACCAACATGGCGGTGACATCTTCGCTAAATCTGTGAAAAACACATTTTAAGAACGCGTCAGCATTTGTATGCATTTCGATGGCATTTCTAGTGAGAAGATGCGTTATATTTTCATAATCTTCTATCAGAGAATGTAGAACCAGAACCTTCCGTTTATTAGTTTCTATGTTGCCCCCGGAAGCGGCGATCTGCCTGCGTACCGCGCTGTGAAGCAGACGAGTTGCTGGCAGGGGAGCGCTGTAGAGCCAACGAGGTGCGTTCGGGGGAGCACTGTAGAGCAAGCGCTGTAGAGCAAGCGCTGTAGAGCAAGCGCTGTAGAGCAAGCGATTTTCGTCGGCGCACCGCCACGGAGGAAATGCGCCACGGCACAAGCCAGCATCGGAGGCGGGGGAGCCCGAGGCCGATCTATCGGTCGATCCCTAGAGGTAAATGATACCTTGTGAGGAAAAGCGGTAGCGTTCTAACAGATATTCCTTATGAAATGATAAAACGTCTAATCTGTGTCGGAAGACTCTCTCACAACATAAAGGATTTCAAATCACTAAGGCTTTGATGTGTTTAAGTATAATATATCCTAAATAGAGTTGTCACAATACCAAAATAATGACATCGATACTATCCCTTACTAAATATTACGATACCCGATACAACAACACAATTACGATAGTGGAATATTTATCTACGATAGTAATAAATAAAACATCTGCATGGTTCCTTTTTTACCAGCTTGTTTTTGAACACTTAAGAAATTCATATTAGTATTATCCCACAGCAAGACATTAAAGAAAACGAAATAGTAAAATCATATCATAGCACGGCTATGTATGCCTCTTGTCTGTATCGGACTATATGACTACATACTTAAGTATGAATTTAATTTAATGAAGTACCGGTACTAAAAATATTCGAAAGAAATAATCGTATTGTTTTCAACGTTATGGTATGGTATGCTAAATAAATAAAACAAAAAAAATAAGTGAAAGACGCAGCGAGCGAAGTATGTGTCCAGCTCAAGAAAGCGTGTCTAGCGGAAAAGTGAACCGGGGCTTCAACTGCCGGCAGTGCGACGCGATCCGCAGATGCAGGGAGGGATGCAGGTGCATACAATGTTAATGCAAAGTATCAGCTACAAAGCCTGATCGGGAAGTGCAAAGGCGACCAGTCCCTGTTCTCCATTCAAAATTCTTCCTTCCAACAAATTGCTCTATCTTTTTCATTTTTCACTGCTGTGCCAGAGTGCATAGCCGTCAAGCATCATGGATAAAAACAAATAAATGTTGCAAATTCGTTGTCAGCCTTTAATTAAAAAAAACACCATGGTCTTTGTTCATTATGTCCCACTTTTCTGCTACTTTCTTTTTTTGCAGTACAAGGATATTATTCTAAATGGCTTCAATCGTTTGAGAGGGAGAGGAAAACAATTTCCCAGAGGGACATCAATTGATTTCTTACCAATGTGAAAATCAAGGTTGAGTGATTACTCAATTTGCTTCCAGTAAGCATATCTAATAAACACACAATAACTTCAAATAATAAATCACTATGCAATAATGAGTTTGTTCTTTTGTATGCTTAATATTCATGTAAGTATGTATTTTAACCCCTGTGGAACATTCCGTCGGATTTTCTGTGAAACCCGGAAGTTGAATCGGGACTCGGGACGGCGGGACCTGCATACTGCGTGAGCACGTCACAGCTCAGTCCGCGACAGCCTTTATCATTAAAAGTGCCAAGAAAAACGTCTGACGTGCTTAAATCCAACGGGTTATTTCCTAGTATCGATACAATTGATTTATTACATTTTAAAATCGATCTTTGATCGATATATGTCGTCAATATGGCCAACTCGCCGAGCACAGATCGATGTAGTTGGATCGGAGTAATAAACGCTAACTGAATCGTTACACCCCTAGAATTAACCATAGGTAATTACCAAACAATGGCACACACATACTCTGTACCAATATAGCACCGGTTCCTACACGACCAGTACATACCGTACCAAAACACAACGCAGATTTCGGTGCTTCATGTCGGTGCCTGAGTTGATTTAAAAACTATTTACACTACTCTGATGACTATCCCCGCAACAGCTAATGATGACAGCTTACCGTTTAGGGGGCAACAGCAGCTAGCTAACCATCTACCTTATATTCATATTTATTTAAGTCAGTGTTTTCCCAAACAGTCTAGAAGTGTTTTTGGTGCGCGCGGCACTACCGCCCCGATGGACACAGGCTTTTAACAACAGAGTCAGTGCACGCGTCTACAACGCCTGCCCCCTCCCCTCGGTTAGTTAACAATAGTTTATCATTCATAGCTACAGTAGCTAGCTAGGCCATTAACGTAAGAAAATGCCAAAAGGTAAACAGTCAAAAGTGTGGCTGTATTTCGCACAAAAAGAGTCGGACAACGCGAAGTGCAACAAGACAATGGCGTGTAAAGGGGGGGAACACGTCAAATCTTACGAAACATCTTGTGAAGCATAACATCCACTTTAAAGCAGAGGCATGCACAGTGTTTGACTGCCTGCGTATGCCCATGCCAAGTAACATCAGCGGGCAGCCAGAGAAGGCAAATATGCTCATTTTTCCGCAAAATCATTGCTGAAGTGTGTGTACAAAGTGTGTGCGTTTTGTAGTTATTCAAATATACTGTAAAAAAAATAATGTTCAGAATTTGTTAAAAAGTTTAAATCCAAGATAGTTCTAACAGTTAATATATAATTTCATATGTGTTTGTTAAAATGTTACCTTTTTTGCCTTGGCAATAAAAAAAGCCTTACATTAATGCTGTCACTTGTCTTTTTTAAAGTACCGGTTCTGGCACCGTTTAGGCATCGGTATCGTTTTACAAGTACCGGGTTAGCACCGGTATCGGGAAGAAAAAAAAACGATACCCATCCCTAGTTGCGAGAGAGTTGGCCAGTGAGCGGTGAACAGCTGTTCAGGTAGGTCCTTTTAGGAGTCAATGAAAATGTGTTTACTTGCTTTATACGTGGTGAGGTCAAGCTTCATGCAGGCGTTGAGGCTTCCATCAGTTAAAAGCCTTTCATTCCTTACTATTGCCAAAGCACCCGCAAAGCCAGCGGAATTCCCGTCACCTTGCTTGGTCCACACACGTAGTTGCTGCTGACTCGTCTGCCCTCATCCCGCTGGATCGAGGCAAATGAAGCATGGTGCGTATCAAAGTGTCGCTTTATATTGGACAGTTTCATCGATGCAATTTTATCATTGCATATTCGACACAGAGCAGATCCTGCTCTCTCCACAAATGCAAATTCCGCTGTCCACGCAGCCTGGAATACACGTAATCATCGTCTTTTTTCTTTTCGCCATCTTTTCCTTTACAAGGGTTGAAGACTAGGATAGACTAGTTAAAACTAGCTCAAATTGATTTATTCACCTTTACAATGACCCGGACATGCTCGCGAGCCATTGGTTCCAGACCCGACCCACGGGTGACCCGTGAAATTTATCTTCAGAACTAATTTCTGTTTGAAATACTCTATTATATATTTTAAAATCAGTTACAAACTTTTCTTTTCAACTCAAAATTGTCTGCGAGCCATATGGCGCAGAGATGCCGACAAGTCTCTGAGCTAGAGTTCGACTCAAGTCTCAAGTCTTTGAGCTCGAGTCCAAGTCTCAAGTCTCTTATAATAAGTGTTGCCTCACGTACAGCGTCGGGGGGGGCGGGCTGACGGGCTGAGCTGGGGGGGGCTAGCGGTCGGCGGGCAGGCTGGACGAGCTAACAAGCTAACAAGCTAATTAGCATTAGCGTTTCGCACGGAGTGTGCCGGTCGCGCGCGCAGCAAGCAATATGTGTCACTGTACGTAGGCAGTTAACAAAGGAAGGGGTATAACGAGCTCACCAGATGTTTCCTAAAAATAAACATTGTTCACGAGTCCCAAAGCTCGAGTCCGAGTCTAGACTTGACTTGAGACTCGTCCTCGAAAGACTTCAGACTAAAGTCACTGGGTGCGTGACTCAAGGTCGCACTGGAGTCCGAGTCTCAAACTTCGAGTCCCCATCTCTGATATGGCGTCACCAGAAGAGCCATAGGTTCCCGACCGCTGGCGTAGACTGTCTGAGCCCATCCTCATGCTCAATTGTGAAATCCACCTTTAGTTGCCACCACATGCTAATGCAGGGGTGCCCAATAGGTCGACCAGTTGATCGCAACGGCAGCACCAGTAGATTGCTTGCCTTCATATCACACATGCACAGGGCTGTCACAATACAGTTTTGTTGTGCAATTATTGCACCAACAATATAGCAATATGAGATGTTATTGCAATTTTCAGACCATTTTATGCCACTGAAAATAATAGCACACAAGTACGCCAAGTTATATTTGTTTTAGAATCGGAACGTGGCCCAGTCCCGCTAACAATCGGCCGGCCCGATAGGACTGCAGGACGGCGGACTAGGGACGTCGCCCTGCCTTCTAAGAGATGAGAGGCTTGTTGTTTATTTTATAAATCGACTCATTTTGCACTGACAGCATGCAGCTGTTATTCTTTTTGGTTGCCCCTTCTACTCGTTTGCCCAACTACTGTACTACCCTCCTGTCGGAGGGAGGAGGGGGTAGATCGCCATGACTTGGTCAGTTGAAAAGTGGGTTGCGAGACGGAAAAGTGTGGGCACCGCTGTGCTAATGCTTATAAGTCCATTTCCTGGCCACAGCAAAACAAGTAACATATTCTGTGCTGGCTAAAGCATTCAGCAATAGCAGAGGAGAGTACCTGCAGTGAGTAAATACCAAAGGCGGGGTGAACGGTGTGATGAAATCTCACGGTGGGCGGTGAATCGCGCACACACAGCAATCTTACAGCCAAGAGGCAGCTGTTCGATCCCAGTGAAAAACAAGTGCTCTCTCCCCACAAGTGTCCCCCCTGCCCCTACTCCCCATGATTTTTTTCCACATTTCAAATTGTCCACGCCTCGCTGCCAGATCCCTTTCGCTTTCTTGATGGGCTGACGTTTAACGGTAACGTATAGGCGTAGGGAGCATGAGTGGCTAAAGGAGCAACGCCAGTCGGGAGCACAGGGGACAGCTTTCTCTCACTCCTTAAAGTCATATCAGTTGGGAAGTCAAGAACTATTTCATCAAATTAAAGAAACCCCAAGCAGCTTCAACAGTATCCTTGATACTTAGATTAACAAACCTAACAAGAGTTAAAAATAAACGATACATGAAGCTCCATTTTGTCATAGTTTAACATGTTAGAGGAATGAACAAAAGGTGACAATCAGATAGAAATCAATTTGAATTCCTTTTGTTGTTCAGTCAGGACATGATGTCATGGACATAATGAGAAGAGGTGCTATAGCTCAAACCTGGGGTTTGTCAGCACTAGTTTGCATTCTCTAGGCTATGAACACATCCCATCCAAACAATGTCCTTGTTTTACGCTCTCTTTGGGAAGACATTCAACAACTCCTTCTCCACGCCTCCATGCACACACACACCTCTCACACCCGTCTCATCTATTCTTGTATTTACCCTCTCTTCCTCAGTGGACCTTGACGGACCTTCACGTCCATAGAGACAGACACTGGTGCTAACACGCCTGACGAGCTGCCACTGCATGATGCCGGTGAAAAAAAAATGAGGGGCATCTATATCTGACAGAAGATACCGTTTTTGAAGTTGAGAGATAGAGGAGAAATATTAAGCCACAAATACTTTATCTTCGTAACAAAATGACTGAGGAGCAGAGAGGGCTCTCTACAGAAGCAAAGAAAAAAAAAAAAGGAAGCACTAAAGCGGGTAATTTCAGCAGTGGGCCCCACATACACACATACTTTTAATGCTACGTCATTTAAAAAGAAAAGATCCTGGCCAAAGTGGGAAGTATTTTCTGATGTGTGAGCCATGGGGTTGGCAGAATCATTGAGCACTACCTCTCCAATCAGAATCAGTCTTTTATGGTCTTTGTTGTGTCCTCTCAGTCTATATTTGATGTTAGAGATCGATCTTGAAATTAGTTGCATACAAGTCTAACTTTGCTTTTAGGCGATGCATTATATTACTGAACAAACTTCACCATTTGAATTATCATGTAATATACATCAACACTTAACCTTAAAAAGCAATGTATGCAAATGTGGTAAATATAATGAGAAAGCAGCATGACACGGCCCATGATTTTAGAAGGGTTTATTTTAATATTTGCACGAGAACAGTTACTATAAAAGCCTGCAGAGTCGCCACTTGGTAGTAGTATGGGGGGGGGGGGCTCCCAGCTAACAATTTACATGGTCCAATTTGATGTATCAAGTCCTGAGAAAGCTAAGATAGTCAAATCAGTTAATTTTCTTCTTTCCCACTTATTCAGAATACCCCCAATTCCAGCCCTCCCTCCCCCCATAGCACCGAAGAGAAACTAACGTGATCTAGACATCAATTCTAAACATATTTAGCACCACTATCATCAATTTCAGATCAATTTCATTTTTTCCTCTGGGAGGTTTCTACGGGTGAAAGTCCCAAATGGTACAAATATTTAGCCAAACTAGCATTTAGCTTGTTCACAAACAAGCTGAAACTAAACTAAAGAATAAATAAGACAACTTTGATAACTTTTAAATCGTAGTAGAGTAGAACTTCACTGGAAGCACTTATTACCAGCATTGCATCTCTTTGTCGGTATTTTGGCATATGCTTGCATTGATCTTAAGATTGCATCACACTACTGCAGCCCATATCCAGCTGTAAAAAAAATCATTAGTTCAACACTTACAACGCTTTCAACATGTGTAAGTAATGCTGCAAAAATACTCTGCTTTTACCGTCAGGTTATGGCGGATTTCCCAAAAGCACCATTTTTAATTAAAAGCAAAATTACTGTTTAATAGGAGTGTAACGATTCAGCTGTTAGATCGATGTATCGATTTCTATTCCAACTACATCGATCTGTGCTCGGCGAGTTGGTCATATGGACGACATATATCAATCAAAGAACGATTTAAAATGTAATAAATCCATTGTATCGATACTAGGAAATAACCCGTTGGATTTAAACACTTTTAATGATAAAGGCTTTAGCGGACTGAGCCGTGACTGCTCACGCAGTATGCAGGTCCCGCCGTCCCGAGCCCCGATTCAACTTCCGGGTTTTACGGAAAATCCAAGGGAATGTTCCAAAAGGGTTGAAATAGCGGGGGGAGGGGGGTTTTCAAGGGTTGGTAGGGGGAAACCATTATTGCAGGGGTGTTTATTGTGTATATAACTAATACGGGTTTTTTCTGCTACACTGCTACAGCAGTGTTTGCACTTTATTCAAACAAATTGTGAATGCATTTGCCATTCATTGTTGTTTACTTGTTTATTTATATTCATAATTAATTGATACCTGATTCCATTACAAGAAACAACAGGAATCCAGGAAATTTATTTCAGTCATACTGGTTGAATTTTTGGCTAAAAAGTTACTGAATCGATTTCAAGTCATTGAATCGGATCGTATCGTTCTAAATGAACCAATATCGTCCTTGAATCGTATCGACAACCACGAATCGTGATCGAATCGAATCATTGTTAAAAACGAATCGTTACACCCCTAGTTGTAAATCTCTTGGTGGTTCAACGTGGTTCATTCTGTACATGACATATACAGAATTGCATTCTATCCATCCTGGTAAAGAGATTCTCCTTTGATCTCCCCCTATGGTTATTTTCTTCTTTCTCGCCCGTTGAAGTGTCTGACATTTTTTTGCCAATGAGACGGTACGTCTCAGAGGATTTCGGATGTGTGTAACCTCTAAAGCCCTTTGAGGCAAATTTGTAGAGGGCCAAGTGTCCGTTTCCAAGTATCGTTCTAAATTAACCAATATCGTCCTTGAATCGTATCGACAACCATGAATCGTGATTGAATCGAATTAGTTAAAAACGAATCGTTACACCCTTACTGTTTAACTATTCCAAAGAGCGAGCCACTCACAGAAGACTGTCCGTCTGAGATGTAATCATAAAAAATGCATATATCCTGTTTGATTATGCCTACGGTATAAGTAAATCACAAATGAACAGGTCTTCATTGAATTGTGAAAGAGGAGGAAGTTTTATATCCATTAATACTGATCAAGCGAGGCGATGGGAGAACAATGACACAGCTGGAGAGAGAGGACTTCATTCCCTCCACAACCTACCAGCAGATAACCATAGTGTCTCTGGATTAAGGTCTGATGCAAATTGACCTTAGACACAAAACTTGTGTTCTACTAGGCCCAGACTGCCTCCACTAATGATTCCAGGAGGACAAACTCATTGGTCAAATAAAGAATCCAAATTTGTTTCATCACTACGTTGAATTTTTTGTTAGAAAAATACACTTGTACATGGAGTCTTTTATGTTATGCATCAGTATTTGAGTGGCTCGTAAAAAGCCCCAGGGATAAACTTCTAAAGACTAAAGTCAGTGGGCTTCATCGCTTATGTTCTCCATTACAAAAGAAATGGGGTTTATCGTTCTCCTAGTTAGTACTACAATAACATCCAACAGGATGGGTATGCATTATTTCAGTAAAAGCATTATACAAGGAGACAAGGACTAGGGTTAACAATAATTAATTTCATCTAAATTATCTGAATTGATTAATCATGACAAGACACTGTTTAGGATTATAACTGTCTTTTAGAGCCGTTAAAAGGTCAATCCAAAACCTGATAAGGCTACTTGACGACAATGCTCATCGGTTGGTGTTGCTTGACTTACAAACTGAGAGGCTGGTAAAGCTAAATTGAGATCATGTCTCCTGGATAAAAAAACATAACCACACGCATAAGGCATAAGTCCAAGCAAACGAGCAGGGACGCCCACTCCACTGTGCTTCTCTCCTGACACTACTCAGAGGTACATTCAGAAGACAAGCACTACAAGAGGGGCCACATGGGCTTTATCTGAGGGTTCCCTTTGCCAAGAGTAAAACAATTTTTTTTAAATATTAATAATTAAATTAATATTAAAAAAAAAAAAAATCAAGAACACAGTTAAACCAACATAATAGAGGAATGCCTATACCAAAAACTTGTAGCGCCAGCAGGAATCAGAGGTCAAAATGGGGCTGCAGCACAGAAACTAGGAAGACTCGTTGAGTGAGGGACCAAGGCAGCGATGAACTAGTGCACTCAACAGAAGTATCGACTTGCTGGTATCCCTATAGAGCCCTTTATCACTCTTTCTCAGTTTGGGTGTTCCTGAGCTCTTCTAACTTTCAATGAAGCGTTGTGTGAAGGACTTCCCATCCCTCATTCCTTTCCAGCTTTTACACAACTGACGTGGCTGGACAGATCCGTGCAAACTTTGAAGGGAAAGTGCTTCCTTATTTACACTGATGATTCCCTTGCTTCACTGCTGAGACATTTTTAGGATGTGCAAGACGGAATAATAACCATATCCAATGGTACGCTGCAAATTATTCCAGCGATTCCTGAAAGGCTGTGACATTTACATAGAACCAAGATAGCACTAATAGCACCTGTCCACATAAAGACATTTTGGAGGTCCATGCTACAGACAAATGTGGGAAAATTCAAGAACTGTGTCTCGCGATGGCGGTAGGTCACATGTAGGGCTCTTGCGATATGCAATAAATTGTTATATCGCACATTGTCTGAAATCGCGTGCAATAATTTTTGGTGCTGCGATATTTATTTTAAGTGAACATTTAAGTTGATCGTGCTGCGCTGCCTCTGTGCTTTTTCCTTGTGGAAAGCAGAGGTGGGGCTCAGGCAACACACGCACAGATACAGAAGGGACACGGACCGGTAAAGAGAAGCAGTAAACCCACCGTGTTATAAAAGTGTTATAAAGTGTTCTTTTTCGTTAGCCTGGCTAACGTCATGCCCTGATCTCAAATGAGACTGTGTCTGGAAACCACATGTTCATGGTCACTCTACAGACATGTTTTTATCGAAAAAAACACTGAGTTTATCCGAGAGGTTAGCGTTGTTAGGGGTGACAGTCGCACAGGAGTCAGGGCAACAAGATCCTGCCAGCGCATATTCGACGTCATCGTCTTGCTGCACCCTCACTGCTCTGTGATTGGTGCCCTATCTCAGGGGCAAATTTGCTCCATGGTTTCCAGACTGTCTTGCAGCGCAAAATAAATTGCGCGCGCAAGACCGCATGGGAAAACCCAGGCTACTTTTTCGTAACATCTACAGCCGAACCCTGTGAGAATCAAGTCTCAATGTACTGCATTACGGAGACACAATGTTCGGCTTCAGTTTGGGAACATTTGGGCTTTAAGCCAAATGAATGAGGGAAGCCAATCAATGTGAACGATCCGGTGCATCGCTTTGTTCAAAAACAGTGTCACTACACAGTGACACAGTGGCAACACAACTAAGCTAAAATCTCACCTAAAACAACAACCATCTGCTCGTCTTTAACCTGAACTTCTGTCGGTTCCTGAGGACTGCTCGTTCGCCTCTTTTCCCGGGCCTGCCGATTGTTAGCGGGACCGGGTAGTCGCGGAGCGTGTTGCCCTGCCGGCGGTCAAAGTCCCCGGTTAAAACCTCCCCGGATGCCGCGGTTCGCTTACCCGTGCTTCGCACGCTCCGTGGCACTTGCACTAGTTTTATTTTATTTATTATGGATATATTTTTTCACATTCAGCTTCTAATGTCTAACTATTTTAGACAAAGAAAACGTTCTTTCATCTTTCAAATAGCGTACTTTTATTATTATGCTATTATATTGTTATTATTTTATCAGTGGCATAAAATGGTCAGAAAATTGCATATCGCCATAAATATTGGTGCATTAATCGCACATAAAAATTGGATATCGCGACAGGCTTCATCGCATAAATGTTGTAATCCACTGATTCTTCATGGCAGTTCACAAGCTGGAATGTGCTTGTCATATAGCAAAGAAAATATTTCTTTAGGGCAGAGAGATGTTGGCAGAACGTCAGGAAAAATGTCCCCAGGGCACAGGAAGTGCAAATCTTTTTGTATCTGGTTTAGGGATGTCACAAGAACCGTTGCCTCAGTGCTGAGGCACCGGTTCAGTCCTCTGAACCTCCGCATATACTCGCACGTATAATGTCCGCATGGAGTGCCGGCGGGCCGCATTCGGTACTCGTCCGCAGGCCGTTTATTTAGTTTGCATGCATTTTTTTTAACTCATGTCGTAGGCTACGGAATGTGGTTGGGGACCGCTGGTTTAGTTGACTAATCGTTGCACAGGACAAGACTTTGGTCGACTTAGCATTTCTTTGGTTGACTACAGGGTGGCGGACCAGCCAACGAGGCGGGCTCTGTCCAATGGTGCGAGCGCCACGTACGCACATACACGCGCACATGTATGCATCCCATTACATTAAATGTCTAAAGTTACCAGTATTATTTATGAGGAGCCCGATGAGCGGTCAGCGTATCCTGTTCGTGACGCCAAATTGTTGTGGAATATTTCAGTAAGAGCTCGGTAGAAGAGAATGACTTGTTTCGATGTTTGTCTAATAAGAAAAACAGGGTCTTGATGAATGATCAAAGTTGTAAAAGTCCATTTATTTGCTTGCAAGCAGGAGGTCAAATACACAAGCACGTATCAGGTGCTCTGTGAAAATGGCATCTTCGAGCGGTCAGAACACTGAGCTTTTATACACACACATGTGAAGGACATTCTCTGTGGCACAAATGAAATATGGCAACCCAAGTTGAGATAAGAAACATAGTTAAAAATGGGGTAACACAGCTCCTTTGTTCAAGCCTTTGCGTAGGGAGTTGACTTGTCCTTCCTTCCACAGCTGCAGAAGATAAACTTTGAATCACCCTGCTTTCACACGTTAGTTCAATAGAGACAATAATCACTCTGTTAATATAAGACTATGCTATAACATATTTTACCATTACAAAACCTTAGGGAGAACGTCAGAGGAGGGATCCCTCTCCCGGGATGGACAGACTGCGATGGATGTCATGTGTACAGAATGACTCATACAGATGTAGAATACATTCAATTTCTATAACAGAAATTAATCAAAGAATTCCAAGTAGCCGGCCAGATGTATGACAGGACCACTGCAGGGGCCACCACCGTCAGATCGAACCACCATCAGGTAGAACCACCATCCACAGAAGACTGTGGGGAGGGAAAGCAAAGATTTTAGGAAAGGGCAATAGTGATATGAATCATATTTAAAATTATGATGATGATGATGATGATGATGACGACAGCAGCAGCAGGTGCCAGCAGGGCCACGGCCGGAGTCAGGGCCAGGGTCCTGACGGAACTACAATCTGCAGAGACCTGCTCGGCGAGAAAGCACAAAGAACTCCCGGGAAGGAGCTGAATTAGTCATGTGCATTAATGCAACGTGGATTTTAGTAAAAGGGGAGAGAGAGAGAGAGAGAGAGGAGTTCGGTGTGTCCTAAAAAGTCCCCCGGCAGTTTAAGCCTATAGCAGCGTACCTAAGAGCTGGTCCAGGCAAACCTAAGCCAGCCCTAAATATAAGCGGTATCAAAGAGGAAAGTTTTAAGCTTTATCTTAAAGGAGCTGACTGAATCTGCCCCCCGGACTGAAAGTGGAAGCTGGTTCCACAAAAGAGGAGCTTGATAACTGAAGGCTCTGCCTCCCATCCTACTTTTAATAACTCTAGGAACAACAAGTAACCCAGCATCTATAGAACGCAGCTGCCTTGCAGGGCAGTACGGTGTTACAAGCTCTTTAAGATAAGAAGGTGCCTCACCAGCAA
This sequence comes from Apeltes quadracus, assembly GCA_021346845.1. Taxonomy (NCBI): domain Eukaryota; kingdom Metazoa; phylum Chordata; class Actinopteri; order Perciformes; family Gasterosteidae; genus Apeltes; species Apeltes quadracus. The sequence continues at coordinate 11,021,450 of CM037923.1, forward strand.
GCGCCTTGTAGGTGAGGAGAAGAACCTTAAATTCTATTCTTGATTTAACAGGGAGCCAGTGCAAAGCAGACAATACAGGCGTGATATGGTCTCTTTTATTAGTTCTTGTTAATACACGTGCTGCAGCATTCAGAATCAACTGAAGAGGCTTAAGAGATTTACAAGAACACCCTGCAAACAAAGAATTACAGTAGTCCAGTCTGGAGGAAACAAATGCATGAACTAATTTTTCTGCATCACCTTGAGACAGGAAATTCCTGATTTTGGACATATTACGTAGATGAAAAAAGGTGGTCCTTGAAGTATTCTTTATGTGAGAGTTGAAGGACATATCCTGGTCGAAGAGAACTCCAAGATTCTTGACGGTGCTGCTGGATACCAGAGAAATTCCATCCATAGAAACTGTAACACGTGACAGCTGACTTCGAAGGCGCTCTGGGCCTATCAAGATAACTTCTGTTTTTTCTGAGTTTAGCATCAGGAAGTTGCAGGTCATCCAAGTTTAGATGTCTCCAAGACATTCTTGAAGTCTAACGAGCTGTTCGGTCTCCTCTGGCTTGATCGACAGATACAATTGAGTATCGTCTGCGTAACAATGGAATTTGATGCGGTGTTTTCTGATAACGTCGCCCAAAGGAAGCATATAAAGGGTAAATAAAATGGGTCCAAGCACAGAACCTTGTGGGACTCCGTGACCAACATTGGTGGTCTTCGAGGATTCTCCGTTTACAAGCACAAACTGGGATCGATCCGATAAATAGGATTTAAACCAGCTAAGTGCAGTTCCTTTAATACCAATCAAATGTTCTAGTCTCTGCAGCAAGATACGATGATCGATGGTGTCAAAGGCGGCACTGAGGTCCAGCAAGACAAGAAAAGAGACAAGTCCTTGGTCCGATGCAAGTAGGAGATCATTCGTAATTTTCACCAGGGCTGTTTCTGTGCTATGATGCACTCGAAATCCGGACTGAAAGTCCTCGAACAAAGCATTGTTCTGAAGAAAGTCACATAGTTGACTTGCGACGGATTTCTCAAGGATCTTCGAGAGGAAGGGAAGATTAGAGATCGGTCTGTAGTTAGCCAACACCTCCGGAGCAAGAGTAGGTTTCTTAAGAAGAGGCTTAATTACAGCTATCTTGAAGTTATCACAGTACATCAATAGTTAAAGGTATTTTACTATGTAAAGGTACAGTGGTTGTAAGATATAATTTTGTAGAGATGTGCTCTGTGTGGTTTTAAACAAAATATATAATAACGTCATCGTTTTAACATTTCACGATTTCGCCAAGATACAGATTGCTTATAATTTGAACTTCAGTTTGGAAAATAATCAAAACAATAAATTCAAACTCTAAACCGTCCTACAGACTTTTAAAGGCATGGTTCATATATATATATATATATATATACATATATATTTCCTCTTAACTGTACTGCTAGTTCTTGTAGAAACTATGGTAGAAAGAAAATAGTTAAACCTACATGAAACTAACCACAACAAGGTGTGCAGCTCATCTTCAGCTAGTTTCACTATCTTATGATCTTTGGAACGAGACGTCGCTGTTAAGGTTTTTTGGTGTTTTGAGCACCACGATCCCAGTGCCATGGTTCAATTATATAAGAAGGACACACATGCCACCTTGCCATTGATTAATAATGCCAAGTAAATGCATATTCCTAACAAAAGGAGATACAGCGCTCATGTGACTACTGGACCTGTACTGCACCCCTGAAGCTGTGTGTTGTGTTCTAACAGGATGGTGAATACGTGCCTAGCAGAGGAGCTGAAAGAGATCCACGCTTTTGAACAAAAGACCCTGACCCCAGAACAGTGGGACAAACAGAAATCACAATGACATACATAAACAAAATGACATGTTCTGGTGACAATAAAACACTTTGACGCTGTATTTTTGTCTTTGTTGTTTCCTGTAAGTCATCTCATTTCAAGATGTCATGCCTGAGATTTTGAATATTGAATAGATGCTTTATCTTTGCCACTTAACATTAGCATGTAGTTGTCAGAAAGCCTGATTGAGAAGCAGCATAAAAAAAACACAAACATTATTTTGGACAGAGGTAAATGTCTCCTATGCTATAAAAACTGAATCTGTGATACAGAGTGCTGCAGGGATGAATTACACTGGTTTCCTCCACAAAAAGACAATGTTTTTTTCCATAGGCTTTCAGATTACTGCAGAAAATAATCTCTAATGCAAACAAACATCCATGATACACAAACACATTTTGTTCAGCAAAATGATATGCAAAAACGGACACTTGGCCCTCTACAAATTTGCCTCAAAGGGCTTTAGAGGTTACACACATCCGAAATCCTCTGAGACGTACCGTCTCATTGGCAAAAAAATGTCAGACACTTCAACGGGCGAGAAAGAAGAAAATAACCATAGGGGGAGATCAAAGGAGAATCTCTTTACCAGGATGGATAGAATGCAATTCTGTATATGTCATGTACAGAATGAACCACGTTGAACCACCAAGAGATTTACAACTAGGGGTGTAACGATTCGTTTTTAACAATGATTCGATTCGATCACGATTCGTGGTTGTAGATACGATTCAAGGACGATATTGGTTTATTTAGAACGATACGATCCGATTCAATGACTTGAAATCGATTCAGTAACTTTTTAGCCAAAAATTCAACTAGTGTGACTGAAATAAATTCCCCAGATTCCTGTTGTTTCTTGTAATGGAATCAGGTATCAATTAATTATGAATATAAATAAACAAGTAAACAACAATAAATGGCAAATGCATTCACATTTTATGTGAAAGTGCAAACACTGCTGTAGCAGTGTAGCAGAAAAAAACCCGTATTAGTGATATACACAAAAAACACCCCTGCAACAATGGTTTTCCCCTACCAACCCCCGACAAACCCCCCTCTATTTTAACCCCTATGGAACATTCCGTCGGATTTTCTGTGAAACCCGGAAGTTGAATCGGGGCTCGGGACGGCGGGACCTGCATACTGCGTGAGCACGTCACGGCTCAGTCCGCGAAAGCCTTTATCATTAAAAGTGCTAAGAAAAAAGTCTGACGTGCTTAAATCCAACGGGTTATTTCCTAGTATCGATACAATCGATTTATGACATTTTAAATCGATGTTAGATCGATCTATGTCGTCCATATGGCCAACTCGCCGAGCACAGATCGATGTAGTTGGATCGGAGGAAAAAAATCGACACATCGATTTAACAGCTGAATCGTTACACCCCTATTTACAACATGCACTTGAAGGATTAGCTGTTAGCAACCGTCTGTGTAACACAGAAGCTTCCAAATCCACAAAACTATTACTACTGACGCTGTTTATGACGTAGAAGAAAAGCTTTAAATCTCTCCCAACTTGTGTGAACAACTCTATTCCTTCACTCATATTGACATGGTTTCTAATGACACAGCGTAATCAAATTCCTTAAATTTAGTTAGAGGGATGCACAATTAATTGAATATGATTTGGCATCACACAGTTATTCTCCTCACTCTGACATTAATGTGATTGATGGCAACAGTGGTGGTTAGAATGCGTGCAGAGGTTATAAAGCTCTGCTGCACATCAAATGTGGCCATTCTTAGACCTACACATTGCATCCGAGTATGCAGCCTGCAGTGGTAGCTGAAGTAAGTAATTACTCATGGAAATGGACTGGCTTAGAATGAAATGGCTTAGAATACAAATGAGATGGATACATCTACAACAGAACCTTTAAAAAAGAACACATGTACGAATATCGTGTGTGCGTGTGTGTGTGTGTGTGGGGGTGGGGGGGCCCACACAAAGCACAGGTCTCCCTGAGGTGTTTTTAAGAGCAGACGGACCCCCCACATGGCCGGGAGGTTTTTAGGGTCAGACATCACAGCTGTGCGCTTTGATCTGTCAATATGGGGCTTTTTCTTTTTTGGTGAACACCTTTGTGTTTGTCTACATGTTTATTTTCTTCTGGGGATCGATAAAGCAAACTGCACAAAAGTTTGCATTAGCATTATTTGGTGAAGGGGAAATCTTCTGTATAACTATAGCTTACCATGATTAAAACCATGATTGTCTTGGTTAAAACTAGGCTGTCAAATGATTAAAAATTTTAATCAAATTAATCAGAGTTTTCAGTGGATTAATCCTGATTAATCACTATTTGCACTTTGTTCCCGAGTGAGTGCAGGCAAAAGTGCCAAGGATAGTAGAGGGGTTCGTTTGTTCACAACACACGTCCATCATAAGATCAACGGGAACCTGTGGTTAACTAGTCTTTTCAGAGTTAAACCAAAACTGGCAACACATTAGGTTACGAAAATACGGGAGATCCGAGTGCGGGAATTGTCGACGAGGGGCTAGACACGAATCCCGAGCTGATCTTCAAGCTGTATATTTATACGCTTTCAAAAGGTATGCTAACGGAGCTATTGGTCGGAGGGCTGTCCTCTGCGGTAGGAGGAGAGTTGGTGCTACAGGCTGTGTCCACGCCTCTGGGCACATGACATCATCAGGTGTGTTCAAGGTAGCCGGGAATTCGGTGACCTCTATGGCTAAATGGTGTAGTGAGCTCTGGATGCTGCGTTCAATGTAACGGATTCTTAGTGTCTCCTGGTAGATACAGTTTTGGTTCTATCAGGTATTACATGTATACGTTCGGGCTGATTACAGTACATTAAATACAATCATAGCTGTACATTGATATTCTATTGGTTACAGTTGCAAAGTTACAGTGGAAATTACAATATTGTCATTACTTTATGGATTTCATATTTCTAGAATGATGGCAGTGTACTGTTGCACACTAGATGCATTTTATTAATGTTGGCTTGTGAACCCGGTTGTCTAATTAATTTATAATATTCTACAATCTCTAGTCGCTTTTGACACAAAAGTCGGCAGGAGGGGGATTTGTTTGTTATAATAGTCCAACCACAACTACCTTTCGGACACATTTCTGACCTTATTAATTTGTCACACTGCTTGAAATGCGTTACAAAAATTGACGTAATTAACAACAAACATCTAATTAACACCGTTAACGCGCCATTTTTGACAGCCCTAGTTAAAACATGTTCCATGTGTGGTTTTCAATATATTTCTTAAAACCAGTGAGCCGTCAGTCACTGAACACTAAACAGACGTGTGTGTGTGTGTGTGTGTGTGTGTGTGTGTGTGTGTGTGTGTGTGTGTGTGTGTGTTCTTGTACATTTATCTTTGTGAGGACCAATTAAGGGCATTAGACCCTCAGAATGGGGACTTGTTTGGGACCTGTTTGGGTTTGGACCTGGTATAAAGTTAGGGTAAGCATTGGGCAATACAATTATCTGAAAAATAACTTCTTCCACATAAATGATGATGCGATAATAACATTTATCTAAGATAGTCTTCCGGCATACAGTGAATTTTTTTAAACTCCATTGAAGTTAGCATACGGCTAAACCTACAAGTGGTCATCTTTTTCTTGGGATTTAGCAGACTAGACGCCGCGTTAGCATACTCCTGCCCTTTACAGTTTCTTAATAATTTTTAACAGTCAAATACTTCATTCGATTCTTTATTTTTATCTAGTTCCAGTCTGTCTATGGCTGTCTTCAAAAGTAGCATGCAGCAGAGACATAAGCGCTGCATATGTAATCTGCACATAATGCCTTCAATGATAAAAAATAACTACTGTTAACCTTCTTGTTTCTTGGGCTGCATCCAAATGAGAATACTATACAACATGTACAATAACAATTTAATTATTCAGTTCATTTAATTTCGTATAGCCCAAAATTGCAAATTACAAATTTGCCTCAGAGGGCTTACAGTCTGTACACATGTGACACCCTCTGTTGCGAAAACCCCAACACCGGCACAGGAAAAACTCCCCAAAAATGGAAGACCTTTCCATGAGGAAAAGCCTTAGGAGAACGTCAGAAGAGAGCGCCCTCTCCCGGGATGGAGAGACTGCAAGGGATGTCATTTGTACCCAATAAACAATGTAAAAGATGTACAATACATTCAATTCCTATCACAGAATTTGAGCTTATTAATTTCATTTAATAAATATACATATATAGAGGTAATGTTTTATATGTAGAGAGAAAACATGTTTTACCCTTGTTTTTTAGTGATGTTATCCACAAGGAAATTCATGTTCAGGTGTCAACATATAATTTGCATCCACACATTTATATAGTGGGAGATGCTGATTGGATTTCATCGCTCAGTGAACAGGAGACAGAAATGAAGCGAGAGCATCGAGTGTGTGAAGATTACTTCCACTACTTACCCACCCAAGGTTCGCTAATGGAAGAGCCGACATGGGGGAGAGTGAGTTTATTAGCTGGCCGGGAGGGGTTGTCCCTCTCCAGGTTTGGAGAATATGACATTAACCTGTAATTTATAGCACAGATGATTCCCCCTGAGAATTATGAGTAACAAAAGCAGAAAACGGACAAACAATCGAATCATAGAAACATTTTGTATGCATTTTATGCTTGGCACCTTATTCTGTTTGGTTAAGTCCCTGGTTTAGTATGTGCTGATCCAAAATGACCTTACGACACCAGCTTGGTGTTTCGGGTGTAACAGAGCTTTGGCAAAATGATGGGGATTATAAGATAAGAATATATGATACAATAACTAGTTCGTACTCAGTCAGACAGCAGAAAAAGGCAGATATGTAAAAAAGAATAGTTTTTATTTGCTGTATTAAAACACAGTATTGGTGACTATAAAAATAAATACAGCATTAAAAATTGACGCAGAAAATACTAGGTGCCATTTTCAGTCTGTTATGCAGTGGCCTATGTTGTAATACATGTGGTGTGTGTATTATGTGAGATCCACAACAAGTGGAATCACCGCTGGTACTGTAGCAAAATGGAGCTGGCAGGACACCAGGGGGGCAAGACATATTTCGGGGGGGCAAGTCATATTTCAAGAGGTGCGGGGGGCTACACGGTGCCATCCCTTTACACACATCCCTGCACAGCTGTTGTCATTAATTTATATGAATGATGATGTCTACAGAAAACATCATGACCCTGACAAAATGATTTGGCCAGATGGGCGTTATATTTAATTCATTCAATTCAAAGCTCGGACTTATTTAAAACAGTTAACGTCACAGGACTGTTACGAACCCAGCCAAAATCAGAGAACAGGGGCTACTCTATTTTCCATCCAACTGTATTGCATTTAACAGAAGTAACCTTTGATTGAATCTGCCCCCACACAGAGTGTTGGCAGTAGGCTTTGACACAACTGAATTATGGTGTACATTGGGCTTAAACAATTAAAATACATATAATCAACAGAAAACTACAATGCCGGGTTTGTAAGACTTACGTTCATTCTTCCATTATATTGGGGCTGTCTTGATATTAAAAAAGAAATACTGATTCATAAGTAGATGAAAAGCTTTCTATTTTGCATCGCACCACCATAACCTCAACAGTTTTGTCACAAATTGTGTTTTCTACTTATGTGAGGATACACCATAAACATGCTTTACAGGGTCCAACTGAAAAGATGCTTAAATCAACAGAAGCAGAAATGGATCCCCCGGTGTACTTGGAATTGAAAGGGCAATAAATCCATAAACAAGCCTTATGAGGTGGGAGATGTTAGATCTGGGCGCTTGATTTCGCTGCAGGAGCCGACTATTCTAGTCACCCACACACACAGCCTACTTCACCTCCGAGGTGAAGTGAAAGGCCGAGCGAGCGTGAATACATCAATTAGGTTCCATTAGTCAGCCACAGATGATTTCTGTTAAAAACACTTCTTTGCAGGGATTCTCTTGGCCTGGATCAGTGAGGTAGACTAGCGTCTGCCCTGTTGGCTTAGTTTCTCACTGGAAATAAAGATCACAACCTGTGGCTTATATTGGTGGGTTATTGGGAAACCAACCCCACCAGTCTTATGTATTCTCAGAGGAGTAAATGACGTGGCTTTATTTGCTTTGTCTTATTGTTAAACTGTAATTACAATCTAGATAAAGTGCTACCAGTCATCCATTCATACTCAGAACCTGTATTAAACGAAAACTGTTACATCCACCCACACACGGTTTTATCCTCTGAGCCTCTGATGCTCTGTTCTCATGAACAAAAGGAAACTGCGAAAAAGTTATAAACTGAAAAATCCCATGTAAAAAGTGTCCCTTTGTTGATACTGTTAATTGAGTTCGCTAGCGATTCTTGTTACCAATGTCCAACATGGCGTGAAGCTCCTCTGGCTCATACCCCAGCAGGCCCTGCAGGTTGCAGACAAAGCGGTAGACGTAGCGTTTGCCGGCCGTCTTGCGGATGATGTTCTTGTCGTAGTAGTATCGCAGGCCGCGACTCAGCTTCTCGTAGTTCATCTTGGGTTTGTTCTTCCTCTGACCCCACAGCAGAGCCACCTGGAGACACAGCTACAGATCAACTTCTAGAGCTATGCTTATAATATATATAACTGTATTATAATTAAAACAATAGTTAAAGCTGCAGATATCATATTTGAACATTTGTAAATGCACAGCAGAGGCTGGAGTAACAATGACTTGGGCTGATTAACTGATCATTCACAAACATTAAGAGACCAATAAAAAAACACAATTGAATTGGATTATGGCTCTTCCTGTCTTATCTCACCACCCCAAGTGGAAATAGTGAATCTTTGTAGGGTCTAGTCTTTATACATGTAAGGACAAAGAAGCAATTCTGCCCAGAGGAAACCGGATCAATCCAAAGTGTCAGAATCAAATCATATATTTGTTCAATCGTCCCTACCTCGAAAGAAAAACTTTTCCGGAAGGAGAGCGGGCAGGAGCTCAGGTAGAAGGACCTTCAATTTGCAGTTTGTAAATTAGTATTTAGACAGTTAAAACCTCTACCCCCGCAAAAGGAGTCTGATCTTGAGGTTAGACACCGCCCACTGTGAATCCTGGCACTTGTGTTTTCGTTAGCTGAATTTGTGTTGCTCCACTTGCCAACTGATACCTGTCTCCAAAGCCACTTTTCAACTCTAAAGAAGCATGCAAGGGTATGTTAGAGACTTGCCTAACTAAGCAAAAAGGCAGCAATCAGAGAGAAGTGATAGCTACAGTACAAGTCAAACGTTTTTCATTGAATTGAATGAGAAGATGTGTCTAAACGTTTAACTGGTACTGGAGTTGTCGGATGAAACACATTTCAACAACTCCAAGTCAAAGTCTCTCTTGTCAGTTTGTCTGCCATCTAACAGTGAACAAAAACTAGATACAGTATAACATGATGAAATATTTTTTTGAATTGTTGAAAACATTAGACAGAGCGGAGCTAGCTTGTAATGTCTTAGGCAACTTTATTTATTAACTGTATTGGTCAAACCTTCAGGTGTTACGTACCTCATCAGGGTCCGTCAGCTTGAACTCCCACCCATCTCCTGTCCAGCTGATACACGACTGGCAGCTGCGGTCCGTGAGAAGCTCTAGCAGAAACTGCCACAGTTGAATGGGGCCACTTCCTGTTAAAACATAGTGGGACCAATAGACTGAAGACCTGCTGCATAGATTTACAACTGGTAAAAGTTCAGCTGAAATAGAAAAGCGTACCAGTGTATCCGGCAAGGATAGCTGCTGGTATCACGGCGCTGCCCAGATCTGTTTGGTTGCCAACATATTCTCTGAAGCTCTTGTGTTGGAGTGGTAAGGTGAAGACGTCCCCAGACATGGTCTCCTCCGTCATTTGCTCTAGATCCTGGAGCGGAACGGTCCAGGATAAAGAGTCCACAATCTCTGTGTCCTCCCTGTGAGCTATGTCTGCTTCTGAGTCCGTCTCTGCAATTAAACAGTAGAAGAGTTGATTAATGAGGAAGGAGGGCTCTAAGGGGAGGATGCTAAACTGTGGCAATTTACATCTTTTTTTAGCTTTGTCACAGTCAGCCTCAAGTCCTGCAAACTGTGTTGCAAATTCTTCACCAGTTAGTTACTTGTTATGTGAACACATTACTTATTTACAGATATATACAGATTCAGTAGATACAGAGCAACACTATCATTCAGTCATGCATGTGTTAGAATGTAGAAGTCCAATATTCACTGTTGGTTCTGCTTTGGTCTCCACCAACTCTTCAGAAAATAATAAGTAACTTGAGTTCTCTTTTCGGTTATAAACCGTTACCAAAGGGAATTGTATGAGCGCAACTTAGCGCAACGTAGCTGGGGGGTGATAATACGGTATAGCCAGTGGGGCATCAGTACTTGGAATCACAAGTACAAGAAGCCGGACACACAAAGAGAGATAGAGAGAGACATTTCTCCACTCTTTACATAGCAAATAGTTGTTTACTGTTCCAGTAATGCTCTGATTTAGACTGACGACCGCTTTCATTCAATGTCATTTCATTTCTTGAATAAAGTACGTTTTCACCTCTGGCCCCTCCTGATTCGGCCATGTTCCTGCTGGGATCTTCTGTCTTTATCAGATAGTAGTCCGAATGTTCAACCGTCACAGGACGCAGAGTGAGAAGGTCCGTCTTCTCAGTAGGATGATACTGAACATGGTAACTGTGTTTGTCTGTATTTTCCAGAGCATAGTCTGAGCTGCGGTCTGAGGAAACACAGGTCAATGAAGTATAACAAGTAAACATGTAGTTATTAGATGGTTAGATTGTTGAAGTGGACATTATAGTTATTACAACAGCCAGGTGATAAAGAAGATATTATTACAAGTGCTGAGCAATGATTCAGATTTGTTATTTCAATTCATTTTTTTTTTTTTGATTGAATGTTATCTGGAAAAAAAAAATTCTGAAAAGGTACCAGCATGAACAGTCTATATATCTACCAATAATCTATCTATCTATAATCTGTATGCTCAGTTGCAGGTGTCCCTGTTAAAGGAAAGTGAACAGACTTTCAAAATAATAATAATTTAAAAATAACTTGACGCGCATTAAAATAAAGGTCGGCATTCATCAATTTATGCATTAACGTGATAATAACGACATGTCAATGGGTTGACGTGTCCACCTCTAATTATTACGTTATTACCTTTGTTGATTAGAAGCTGTCGGTAGGATGGTATAGTGCAGTCATATTCATCCTCTGGAGAGTCAAATTCAAACAGAATTATATTGTGTTATTACTTCATGAGCACTGACAAGGACCTGTAACAAAGATGCAAGCTCTGAAGAATTGGTCCATCTCCACCTCTCCTCATGGTCTCCAGATGCTCCCACAGGATCTCTCCTGCGGTGCAGTCGGACATGAGGCTCAGGAAAGCATCCCTCTCCAGGCCACACAGCTCACTGCCCTGCAGGCCTCTCAGGTCTGAGCCCAGGCAGTGGAGACCAAACTCATTTTGGCACCAGTCCAGCCAGTAGTTCACCTCCCACTCAGACCACAAGGTAGGATCTGAACATATGCAAATATATGAATTCATCTACAGCTCTGAATGCACCTTTCACAGCTCCATGACCCCCCCCCCGTAGGTGTATTGATGAATTGATGTGATCCAGGGTGTACCTTGTGGGAAGTGATGGTTGATTCTCTCCTGGGCAAATCCAGAAAAACTGGCCTTCACCGCCTGGCTGAGGACCTCCTTACTGGTCGGGGTGAGAGGAGGCACCTCCAGGGTATCCAGCTCTGGGAAACCGACACAACATGAGGACCCTCGCTTTATTTTCACACCCAAACTTATCAGACATGCAGGAATAAATAATATTATTTAGCTTTAAGCATAACGACTCCACGGTTAAAAACAACCATTATATTTATATGTATGCATAGCGTACAAACTCCATTGATGTTTAAAAATACTCTCACTGATCAATCTGATCAAAATGACATGAACACATTATTAGTTATTATTTGTTATGTAAAGCTTCAAAATCCATTGGAGGTCCATTCTCCTTATGTATTTGTAAGTTAGTTTCCATTTCGCCTCTCAGCACCAGGGTGTCTCTGGTCTCGCTGCCACCATCTGGAACTTTACTCGCGTTATTGCGGCATTTTGAAACTAGCCAACCAATCAACTCACCAGCAGCACCAATACTAACGTTAAGAAGCTAGGGAAAATAAACAAAATATAGTGTCGGTTTAAATAGGTATTTGTCTCTATAGGTGTCTAGCTGTTTCTTCAATAAACTGAGTATTGAGAAGTACCTCAAACAATTTAATTTCAAATACCAACAAAAATATCCTTTAATGGTCAATGAGTTTCAAAGTCATGTGCACATTTTCTTTCTGTGATACTTCTAGTTTATTGTATTTATTCATTTAGAAATACTTTTTTATTCTCAAGAGAAAGTGAGCCAATCACAACAAGAAGTCCATGAAATGCGTCTGAAAGCTCTGGAGACGTCTACGAGGTTCACATTGTCAATTTATTTATATAGTTTTACAAACCCCTTTGGATGACTTGTACACTTGTATCAAAGGGTATTAAAAGATGAACACAGTCAGGATTTGGATCATATCATTATAAAAAAAATAGGAAAAGTTATAGTTGATATATCTATAAATACAAAATAAAACATACTAAACTACAGTGTATCACAAATGTATCATGAGGCTGTAATGTACTACGTATACGATAACATATTAGGGGGGTTTAAGTAGACATGTTGCCATAACCTCTAGTAAGTTAAATATTTAACATAGATGAGCCAATTAGAAACGAAAGAGAAATGCACCAGAAGTTGACTCATATGAAAATGATTGGCTTACCGTAACCGCTGCAGTCCATCCCAGAGTGTGAGGAGTTGGGGGATCAGGTGGAGGAAACTGAGACCACAAAGGGGGGAATGGGGCTTTAATATGATGGATGGGAGGAGGGGAGGGGTGGGCTTGTGATGGACAAATGTCAATCATATGGATTTAGGAGGGGCAGGAGGAACAGGTCTGTCAATCAATGTCAATCAATTGGAGCTTTATAAAAGAAAACGCACTGATTGAACACATTGATGATGCTGGATGTCCAAAATCTCCTGTAGGTGTTTGTGTGACATCTTGAGACAGTGAAGGCCATCACAAAACAATATAACAAAAAAAACGAAGAGAAAATGAATTGATCATTATCAATGGAGTCCTTTTCCAAATGATTATTGTCTTAAGTTTGTTTTATCAGCTTCCTTAATTCATTGTATTTCTGTAGGATAGCAAAATATACAATATGCCCATCATCAGAAACAGTGATTGCAACATTAAGTGTATATTCAATGATTAGAGTACATTACAGTAGCTACATCACCCTCTGCTGGTATTGAGTAGAAAGTGTCTCACTAACATGTGTATTGTATGTGCATTGAATATGACATATCATTGGTCATTCTGTCATAACATCCATCACACTCTTTCCATCCTGGCAGCGTACAGTAGCATGAAGCTAAATGTGCTTTACAGAACAGAAGGCTGCGATCAGTCGGAGTGTGAGGAAGCAGACGTTGACAGCTCACAAAAGCTGTCGCAGAATAAAATAATCAAAAGAATTGATCTAAAAGCAAAGTGCAGGTTTTAATGTGCAAGCACAGCCTGGACATCAATCACACCAAACCTGGTCCTTTCGTCTTGGGGACAGGGATGTAATAAACTTTGTGAGGCTGTGCAAAAATGGACTGAAAAATCTGGGTTATTAATTTATTTATTGACTAAAAAGGAAAAGCACTGGCTGAGTGAATCGAGGGGGTCAGCGTGGTCAGTCAGACAGTATTCTGTTACAGTACATCGATCGAGCTGATAGCCACAGTGTCATGGACTCATGTGTGCTAAACACAAACAACTACGCTAAAAGAAACGCACAGCTTCCAAAGCTCAATTCAGTCAGTTTGGGTTGTTATACAGAGCATTCGTCATCTTCTAACACAGATCACTTTCTTGAAGAACAGCAGAATGAGACACAAACATGCTGAGCATTGCAGCTTAAATGATGGATCACAGGGCTCCCCTTCCAATAACACACACAGAATGGATATACGGACACAACACCAGGACACATAAATCGGGAAGTTAACACAGAACATTAATCAAAGGCTTCCCTCTGACACAGTGCAGTCACAGAGCTGCTACAAGGCCCCTCGCAGGTTAACCACCGAGCAAGCAGCCCCTCCCATGGACCAGAACAGTACTGATGTTCATCTGCTGTATGCTGGCTTTTGGGAGCCACGTCGGCTCTATAGCGGAAGGAGGATGCAGTTAGAATAAGTATTAAATACAAATATAAATTGAAGCGTTAATGTTCTCAGCTCCTGGGTGATGTTTTCAGTTTGAATTTTAAACTTCAGTTTTGAGAAATCTTTGGAAAACAGGAGTAGTGGAGGACGCTATGTAAAAAAAAAAATGATATTTTAATGTCATTATGGAAATGTAGGCCAACGGCTGAAATGCTGTGTGGAGGTTTTTCCACAGCACTGAGTGCATAGCTGCTGCACAGACCAGGACCCAGATTTTAGGGTTCTGGTCTGTGCAGCAGCACAGTTTAGCCCACTTCGATACATGTGACATCAAGATACACTAAGTAATGCAGCATGTATCAAGGTTAATGATGTAGAGAAATAATGCTACAGTACACAGGGAAAAAGCTACAGGGGTCACATGGTGAGCTACATTGAGAAGGCGTTAGCGAGGATCATCAGGAGCAGCGATCTTCTCCAGGCTGGGCTCCATGCCCCAGATCTCCCTGGCATACTGGGAGATGGTGCGGTCACTGGAGAATTTGCCACAGCCAGCGATGTTGTGGATCACCATCTTGGTCCACTCTTTAGGGTCCTTTAGGGGGAGGAGGAGGAGGAGGAGGAGGAGGAGGAAGAGGAGGAGGAGGAGGAGGAGGAGATTTGCATCATAAAATAAGATGAAACTTTACTGTTACTAATAGAGCACAGCTAAATATGCTAGACTATAATAAGGGACTAGACAATTTCAGTTATGTAGTTATATAGTGTACTACAGTAAAACATTGCATATCTAACATGGAAATAGAAGTTGTCGTGTTGCATTTCACTGCTGACCTTGTAGAGTTCACTGACTCGCTCTTGACATTTGATGTAGTCCTCATAGTCTGCAAACACCTTGAACCTGCAACGCAGACGTACAGTTCACAAAGATTCTACTTTGAAGAAATACGATCAGTACATTCATTTGGTATGTTAGTGATTCAAGATAAAAGTATAAAACTACCTTCTAACAAAATGGCACAGTGAGAGGACAGTGGGAACAGGCCACATCAGTGCTTACAATCTCTTAAACGATAAAGTGTGTCAGTCTCGTCCTTCTGACAGCGAGGTACATGGCGGCGACCTGTACGTCATTATGTGGCGTCAGCAGGGTGCGCTCACCTGTCGTGCTGCATCAACATGTTGACCAGGTCTTTGAAGAGGTCAGGCTGGCTGGGGCTGAAGAGGCCTCCAGATATCTGGTCCATTGCCTGCTTCAGCTCTGGGATACGGTTGTAGTACGACATGGCGTCATAGCTGAGGAGAAAATACATTAAACAAGAACACAACGGCGGGTTAGGAGACATATTATTTCATCCAAACATCGGCCAATATTTTCTTAATAGTAACTTATGACTCTCACCCCTTCTTGTCCATAGCCTTCACATCGGGCACCCTCATGCCGAAGATGAAAAGGTTCTCCTCTCCAGCTTCCTCGGCCATTTCCACGTTGGCTCCATCCATGGTGCCGATGGTGAGGGCTCCATTCAGCATGAACTTCATGTTCCCGGTGCCAGAGGCCTCAGTGCCTGCTGTGGAGATCTGCTCCGACAGGTCAGACGCAGGAATAACTGCGGACAAGAAAGTCTCCATATGAATTCCTTAATACTTTACCAAATGACTGGGGGAAGTTGTGCCTTACCCCTTTCAGCCAGAGTGACCCGATAGTTCTCCAGGTAGATGACTTTGAGGCGATCTCCCACCATGGGGTCATTATTTACGATGTCTCCAATCGATGTGATCAGCTTGATGATCATCTTGGCAGTGTGGTAACCAGGAGCCGCCTGAATACACAGCAGATAAATGAAAACCAGGCTGGAGTTCAACACATATGTAAGGAATGTTTCAGGCAGTGAAAGGAAACAATTTTATTCTTGTTTTTACTGAAAGTAGGTAATCAGAAAATAAATAATGGCTCTACATCCAAATTAATCAAACTAACAAAGAAATACTTATTTTAAGAAGATGTTTGAACGGGCACAATCCTATTTGGATGGGAGGAATTCCTCTCTTAAAAATATATTTTTCTCCTCAGATGGAGAAAGACGGGCAGTTTCCCAGTACTCCCATAAACATATTGAGTCACCTCTGTGGACACAGAATGATAAGCATATGGCAGAAATCAAACTAATGCAACACCTTCAATCACACACCTTTCCTCCAATCATGACGGTCCTGGGGGTCCATGACTTGTTGGGTTCCTTCTTGATGCCTGATTAAAGACAAAACGCTTTCATCTTCCCTCTGAATCCAGATTTGTATTTCAAGAACTGAGAGAAAAAGAAATGAAAAGCCACCCACGGTTGTACAGCGTGATGATGTGCAGGCAGTTGAGCAGCTGCCTTTTGTACTCGTGGATCCTCTTCACCTGGACATCAAACATGGAGTTGGGGTTGATCTTCACCTTGTAGGTCTCCTCAAGGTGGGCAGCAAACTTCAGCTTGTTCTCCTAAACGTTGAGGTGCCAAAGAGGAATGACATTTAAACAAAACAGAAAGAAGACAGGAAAATGTTCACCTCTATACAAGTATTGTAAGCTCGCACTTGTTTGACTTTGGCAACATCCCGAATAAAGGCGTCATCGTCCACAAAGTCCAGAAGGTTCTTCAGCTGGTCAAGGTCACGGATGTAGTCCTCACCAATCCTCTTAAAGAAACAAATACCACGGGAGGACAATTGAATCTGCAGTGTAATTATTACATTGAGTGCCCAGTAAGCAAACACTGTCTGTCACAAAAAGCCCACCTCTGCGATGACCTCAGCCAGGCCAGGGTTGCACATGACCAGCCAGCGCCTGGGTGTGATGCCGTTGGTCTTATTCTGAAACTTCTCAGGGTCTGCTTCATAGAAATCCTTGAACCTGAGGAGCAACAACTGTTGTAAATAAGTAGGTTTTGATGGACATTCTTCTGCCTTACGTTGGTTCCTAAACACGGCCCGAGGCTTCGTTACACTGAGCCTTCACAAGCCACAGAGGAGAGGCGGGTGGACTGCTTTCCCTACACGGTGTCTTTGATGATCTCGGAGTGGATGCGGGCCACTCCGTTGACAGCATGAGATCC
>CM037923.1:11046175-11254185 GCA_021346845.1 Apeltes quadracus
AGCAGGAAACAGGGCTGAGCTACGCGGGGCTTTAAATACTTACAAAGTCTCCTGTTCCAGTAACACTTGAGAGCAAAGGTTCTTTGGAAGTGTGATGAACAAAGGTTTTAGGAAAAGTAGGATGCAAAGTAGCCGCATTAATTTGCCCTTTGTCACCGTGTGGCCATTTTGTGATGCGCAGTGTGTGGTGCTGTGGATGGGATGGATGGAGTTACATAACACTGTTTAACATATGTTAGACAACCAGTTGATTCTCGTGAACCCGCACAGCGCGCAGTGCGTGGTGTCTCCAGTATTTGGGCTACGCGCAGCAGATCACACCAAGGTCACCGTGGCACAAACGGCCGCAGAACGTTACGTAACACCGCGCGGAGGACTGCACGCGCCCACTTCACTCGGCTTCAACGCACATTAGCGACGGAGACAAATCCGCCTGGGTATTACTATAAACGGGCAGCGAAGAAGCTGCAGAGCGCGTGCGCGCGCCCACACACCCATTCGCGTGCAAGCCCGTAGTTGCAGTGCAGCTCAGAGCATCATCACCTCCCACCGTCGTGTGCGGGACTGCGGCATCATCTCGCTGCTTACTTTGGGGTCTTTTTCATAATAGTGCTGCTGTGTCCGGATCCAGCGTCCCACCAGGTGGTCCCGGACCGTGTTGGCGAGGGCGAAGTAGTAGTCCCGTTTGGTGGCCACATTTCGGTCTTTCACCAGGGTGAAGTGGAGGTGCCGGTTGAAATTGGTTTTCAGGTCAGAGACGTTTTCCACCCCGGCGAGCCCCCTAACCGAGATCTGCTTCCTCTTGTCCTGGTCCGTCAGAGGCTTCGCCATGCTCGCTAACACTTTACTTCCTTCCTGCTCAATGTCGAGTTAAATCTCGTACGGTAACCTTCCCACTTCTCTTCCGTGTCTTCTCTGGACTGAGACGCCGCTAAGAAGTGAAAGTCCGGCCTCATATAACCTTGTGTCACGTACTCACATCAAGGTGGAATGAAGTAAACGAGCTCTTCCGGTTTACAGTTTCAAAATAAAACCCGGATTGGGGCCAGATAACTAGCCCACGTTAGATTAGCAAGTGCGTCACACGCCACTTTGTATCGAACCCATCATTAAAAGAACTAAACGGAAGCACGTTAGTTTATGCCTAAATTGTTTATGAGTACAGAAAAAGCTAAAACTCTGAGCCAAAGGTTGCATTGGTTCCCAAAAACACTCATGTTTTACTAAAAATGTCTAGAAAAATAATTCGGAAAAGGAAGCTGCCATTTTATTATTGGCCTAGAAAACTACGAAAAGGTGAATGTTATAATGTTGCGGGATATTCAAACCCGACAAAGTATTTAAACTAACGTCTCATTTACACAACTAGTATCTCTTAAGTACCTCAGACTTGTTTTCTTGGTGTGAAGTGACTGTGGCTAGGTTGTAAACCATTTAAACACCAGTCACATCACAATTGAGCAAACGCTGGTTGTCGAAGAAAACCATGATAGATTTCCTACAGCTGTGAAAGTGTAGTGAGTCATGTTTTCAGTCATGAAACCGTGACCATAATTAACTCCCAGCAAATTGAGTTTGAGTTAAATAATTTCCCCAAATGCCAAAGTCTTACCAGGCTGTCAAAAATGTGTCTTGGACCTGAAGTCTTTACAAATGGAGGTATTTGTTGGTATGAAATAGTTATTTCCATTTAACTTAGACCTCCTGATATGAGAACGTCACGGCTCTCGAAGTATTTACTTTTGTAAGCCATTTAAAACTCAGCAGTGAAAGTCTTTAGGAGGAGGCATGAGCAGAAATCCCAATCCACTGTCTGATCACCTCTTTTGGAGCGCAGACTTTCTGGAAGTCTGAGACAGCGGACAGCCAAGACCAATCCTAGTTATGTAACATGTGAACAATGCAGCCAGCAAAGCCTCGTCTGCGAGGGAAGAGGAGAAAAAGGACGTGGCAAGCATTTAGACACAAAGGGTCCCACAACAGTGAAAGGAGAAAGCAGTCCATACTGACAAAAAGGTGAAATGGATCAGTTTAATGTGAAACCAAGCAGGATTTCAATAGCTTTGCATTCAGGCTAGCGCCATGACAACAGACCTATTCCATACACAGTAAAACTAACAACTATTCTCCTTAACAACTCCTTGGGGGAAAAATGAAACACTGAACAAAGCGTCTTATTAGAGCAGAAAAACAAAAATATTTCTTCGGATTCTCAGCATTCAAGTAGTGCAGGGGGTCAGAAGACGGCCGATTGCAACATCGAATCCCCCTTTATCAAACCCAGTCACATCTGAGATGCAGCCCAGTGATCATTTAAACCCTGGGAATTTCTGAAAAACAATTGGAGAGTACTACAAAAAAAGGTTTTCTGACAGAACTAAGTTACACTTCACATCTCATTATTACAAAAATATTAATCTTATTTAATTCAAAGCCATCATAGGGAACATGACAAGAGTATGAATTTGGGAATGAGGTGTTTAATGATCATGCAAGTTAAACTTCAATATATTAAATCAATAACAGTTAAGCGTAACGGTCTGAATTGAACTCTTGAAGCAGTGAAATTGAGTAAAAATTAAACTTCCAGCTGGCTATTGAGCACTTTATTTGGTTGCAAAGACTACAGGAGTGATGCATAACATGAACCCAAGAGCAACTGTGTTTGTGTTCACTCCAAGAGCTTTGGGTTAACACAAACTTTAAAAACAAGAAAAATAGCTCATTTACTGAAGTTCTGCAACTTTACAAATTTAACTAACACACCCTTTCAAAGATGCTGCCTCAATAAAAAATAAAGCACTGGTTATCTTTTTCTGTGACCACACATCCATTATGTGCTGCTGGGTGGAAACTCTTGTGAGATGACTTCTTCTTTGGAAGGGTTAATTCTGGGGTGGAGGGGGTGGTGGGGCAGGGGGCATGCCAAAGGGGGGCATGCCCGGTACCCCCATCCCCATCATGGTGACAAAGTTGGAAGGGTCCATGGGAGGCGGAGGCGGCGGAGGTGCATACATCATGCCAGTTGATCCTGGAGGAGGGGGAGGGGGAGGAGGCGGGGCCCCTGGGGGTAAAGGGGGCTGGACGCCAGGGGGAGGTGGCACCATGGATGGTGAACCCATGGGTGGTGGAGGCTGGGCTCCGGAGGTCGCAGGCTGCTGGGGCTGCTGCCATGGAGGCAGGCTACCGGTGCCAGGGCTGGACGTGGTGGTTGTATCTGTGTGTCATCAAAAAATTCACATGGTCAGCTCACACTACACCATCAAATGAACAAGCCGCTGCCCAAATCAAGGAATGTTTAACTAAAATGTATTTCCTAAAAAGAATTTAGCTGTTATTTGAATTCAAACCGCCTTTCACAACAGTGCTTTCATGTACAGACATGAAATAAAAAAATATATAATGTGGGAAGTGGGGATGCTCTTTGTTCCCGAGTTCTACTTGACAAGGCTACATGAGGTCATCTCAACTGTTTGAAGCGGAGCTGAGAAGCCCCACTCCGGTATGTGCTGCTGAATGGAAGGAGGCTCTTTACATCACATTGCTGGCCGTGAACAGGGAGAGGGGCTTTGTGAAAAAATAATCTAGTGCTACTGTTATGAAGTGCAATACATATTCAGAAGGCCATCTAATTTCATTAACTAAAAACCTTTTGTCACTGCCCCCCCTCTCAAGGAGCTCTCTCCTGGCAGGTCTCCCTGCTGCTGCCATTCGACCTCTGCAGCTCATCCATGCAGCAGCTCGACTGGTCTTTAACCTTCCTAAATTCTCCCACACGACTCCACTCCCATCACTGGCTACCAGTGGCTTCCCACATCCAGTTCAAAACATGGGTGCTCACGTCCCATGCTGTGAATGGATCGGCTCCAGTCTACATCCAGGACATGGTCAAAAAATGAAATTGCCATGGTTTCTTGTTCTTCTGAGTTTGTATTCTTATGGTTGAAATGCACTTATTAAAAGTCGCTTCAGATGAAAGTGTTACGACATGTTATGGTCAATGGTCTAAATCAGGGGTGTCAAATGTGCAGATTTGGATTTTTGTGAAAAATGGATTTTTAATCATTTATACATTTTGACGCGTTTGATGTACTTTAACATGCAGGACAGTGTTTTAACGTCCACAAAACTGTCAATAAATGTTTTGCAACATTGCATAAATGTTAAACTGGGTGTAAATGTTGTTGAAATTGCCCATGCGTTTCTTAAAAACTTTACTTCTTTGCACTAATACAAACAAAAAAATGGACTTCTTATTAGTTGTATGTAATTTTGGAATGAGTTTACTGGTCTGGCCCCCTTGAGATCCGATTATGTTGTATGCGGCCCCCAGACCAGGATGAGTTTGACACCCCTGGTCTAAATAGTTCGAACAATCTAACAACGTTCCCGGCAGAACTGTGCACGTTGAAACAAAAAACATTGAACAATTTTGAGTGGGTCTTACTCTGTTGCCACGGTAGCGGTGTACTGGTTGCCATGCTGCTGGTGGGAGGGGGTGGTGGAGCCTGCTGTTGCCATGGCGGAAGGGGTCCAGAGGGAGGAGGTGGTGGCTGGTTGCTGGGGGGAGGAGGCGGCGGCGGCATCATGCTCATTGGAGGTGGCAGCAAACCTATAAGGAACCCAATACAAGCAAGTCCATTATATGCCAAATCTAAATCGATCATTAATTATTAAGCGATTATTGGCTACACTAGTCAGTGATGCCGATCCCTTTTGAAGTGTGCGTGTACATGGGTCAGTTTTCACGCCTAGCACAGTAATTATTAAAAGGTCCGGTTTCTTTATACTGGCTCGCTTTGATGGATTAATATTTCACGCCATCCTTTTTTTTTTAAAGAATATCTTAAAAACAAACTAATCAAATAGATGCCATCATCAAGTGGTCAGCTATTTTTCGCAGTGTTTCTTTCTCTTTTGACTCCAAAGCCGTAGCCTATATTTGTTTTAGTACATGTGCCAAGTAGAATATTAAAAGTATGCCAGATAAACCGTTCAGTTGCTGATTACACAGATTTGATATTTAACAAAAGTCAAAACAGCCAAAGGCAATTGAATATTTTCTCCGTATGCAAGTTTGCCTAAAGGTCACCTACTGTTATGTCAAACCCTTACGATGTAAGCTCTTACCCATAGGATGTCCATGAGGTCCTGGTCCCTGTCCCATGGGAGGAGGAGGGGGCTGCATCCAGGGGGGAGGCAGACCATTTGGGTTGGGGGGCATAGGAGGACCTCCCATGTTGGGCATAGGGGGAGGGTAGCTATGGTGTCCTCCATGGCCACCATGTCCCCCGTGCATGCTATGGAAGTTCCTGCTCTCAGACTGACTGGAGCTCATCCAGGGAGGCCGGTTCTGCAGCACACGCACACACAGTGGTGGTTGAGGACCCTCTTCTAAACACTGGTACGTCGATGACTATGGAATCACGAGTGTTACGAACTTACCGATTGCTGGTTACTGTTGAGTCCCGAGGACCGCTGTGATCCTCCCTGGTTGCCGGAGTGTCCTCCACCAGATGAGGGGACAGGGGCCTCTCCCAGCTCTGCCATCAGGGACAGATATTCCTTGTCCATACGAGCTTTGTCCTGGGCTGACTGAGGAGGCTCGCCGCCTGTCGCTCTGTTAGCAGCAAACGAGCTGTACAAAGAAAAACAGAAACCGCTGTTACAGAAAGGCCCGACACCAATACGTGAAAATAAGTATATTTGCGATTGAACAAACTAATCACCTGGTGTACTTGCAGTCGGAGGAGATGTGGCCTGCTCCGCCACACTTTGTACAAAGGGTGGTGTTGGTGATGCTGCGTGGCTCAGAGTTCTGCCAAGGACGAAGGATCCTACAGAGACAAGCGGGTACATTCTGTCTTCAGGGCTGCTCTGTAGTTCATACTGAACATAGACGTCTCCCTCAAGTTCCAATCTCCAAACATCTCACACTGAATCCAGTACTGACCTGTTGTCATCTTCCCTAAGTGTGCCGTTGAGTCTGGCGAGCTCCCTCAGCTGCATCTTTCGTAGATCGTTCTGATCCTCGGGCGTCTCAATGCCTTGCTTCAGAATGTTGCGAATCTGTGGATACAGATTTGTCAATGCGAGTGTCATTTAGGAGCCGAGAAAACGTGCAATGTCCATCAGGTGTTCGACGGAGGATCAACCTGCTCTACAGCTTTCTTGACGTTCTCCATCGTGTTGGCAGTGACCAGGGCGTGCAGAGGCTCGTCTTCCCCAGGCAGCATCTGTCCGTCCTTCCGGCCCACCTTCCCCTCCTTCACGGAACCCTTACCCCGGATCATGATCTTGGCGCAGCACTCCTTTTCAATGTTCTTCAGTGTGTTACCACTGGTAAAATGGGAAAAAAAATGAATCAGGATCAACAGTGCTGGCTGTGACAAAGCAAGATTTAGTCTCATTTACCGTGGTCCAATCAGCAGACCAACAAAGTTGATTTCAGGGTATTCGTCTTGGGGGATCATAACCTTGTCGTTGACTCTGGTGGCTGGAGGTCTGCGGGAAAGAAATACAAGGTACACATTTAGGAGCATAAAATCAAAATAAAACATTAGTGCAACATTATAAATTAGTATCATAATTTGTTTTCGCCCTTTACATACTATGACTAAAAATAAATAAAGATATTGATCCTCCGCTCACAAGTGATCCAAACCGTGAGGGATGATCCGAACGGATCACGGATCAATCAGTGATCTGTTACACTACTATTTAAAACAGAATATCTATAGCCAAAGAATGTTAAACACAAGGGCAGAAACTGTACTTGTAGTCGGCTGGAGGCTTGAAGTCTGGGTTGAGTCCAACCATCTCAGTGATGAGGGAGTGACGCTCCTCCTCAATCTTCTTTCGGGTGCGATACTCGCGAGTGTTTAACCTCTTGCCCTCACTGTTGTAGATGGGCTCTGGAGAGGGTGACCTGAAAGTTGCAGAAAAAAAGACAGGAAAGACATCATTGATACCTTCTAGAAGTGGAGCTCTGCAAATTACAAAAAGGCTCCCTACAGCTAACTCAGTCTTTAAGAATTTCAGATGTTCATTGAAAATTGTACCGACATGCCTTAGAAAAGAAAATTGAAAAAAATAAGACAATTAAAAATAAAATTTGATCTACTGAGAACATTCTCAGACTATGCGACTCATGGCCAGTGCAAGAGCAAACTCAAAACCAAAAGAAAAGGCTGTAGGAACTCTGCACTGACATTTCAATGGCTGGAGTCTATTCCTTTATACATTTCAGGGTAAAAAGGGGCAACCAAAGCTGTATAGTGGTAATTAACCCAATACACCAGAAGGGCAGCAACCACAGAGAAAAAAATAACATGGCCATAACTTAACCTGCATACAGGATTGATGGCCTACAAGAAAGGAAAGTTGGGAGGTAAGAAAAATAAACTAAAGCAAAATTTGCAATCTTAAGCAGAAACGCTGTCTTTGAGAGTTGCTTGGTGTTGGCGTGGCGGAAGAGGTCCGTACCTCCCCGTGGATGCTGAAAACCTGTGTTGCTGCGTTAAGGAGGCTCTGTGCTTGAAAAAGGGTTAGGTTGATGTGGGGTAATTTGGGTTAGAGAAAAGGAATTAAGATTAGATATCCACCTTTTCCTATGCTCTCCCATCAGAGAGCCACATTTGTGTCCATGTGATGTGAAGAGTACAATATATATATAGGCTTTTTTTCCTTATATGCTTCAAGCTTCCAACGATGACAACCTGAAACACCCCCAGTTGTCACTTTGGACTGGGGAGTGATTGAGAGTGCTGCAGCTCTGCAATCAACTTTTTGGTTGCTGTGGAAACGTCCGAATATGGAGAGAAAGTCTAGATACAATTTTCAGGCAACAGGGACTCTAGCTAACAAAATGTTACCGTCACACACTCTAGAGAGGCACATCCTGTGGGAACAGATCCATAGGGAAACTAGGTTATAAGCTGACCAGATGCTAGCAGCCTTCTTCCAGACCTAAAACAGTCTGGATGGAAAACTGGAAGATGCTCCCTTTGGGTGGAAGTACTTAAAGCCACATAGGGGGAAAAACCTGAGAAGACCAGCCACAAATAATGTGTTACGTCTAAACAAAACCTATTGATAACGTAGGCTACAGGCCATGAGCCCAATCACCACTGGCAAAAAAAAGTTAGAGGTTCAAAAAAGTCAGGGACGGATTATAGATTGATGGGGCCGAGTCCCTTTTGGTACCAACCAACTATCCTGAAAAGAGCCAATTCATCTGAACAATTACAGCTTTAAAAGCTAAAAAGATATGAAATAAAAGCTGAGAAAAAGAATCATTGTATTTAGTGTGGTGTTTAGACCCAAACCTGTTTGAGGGAAGTCTTTTAAAAAAAAATATATATATATATATATTTTACACACAGCACTGTACATCAGACACATAAAACAAGCAGTGGGTGAAAACAATTATGCATAACTACTACATGGCTAAATCTGAGGCAAAGACTTAATTTAACTGTAAAAATTAGAAATAATGAGAAAAGGGTGCAAATATTTATGTTCTGGCAGTGATTTCGTTAAGTTTCCTGCGCTTTCATACCTTCCATCGACATCTGACACTAACAAGGGGAATTCTCGATTCAACCATCGGTTCACAGTTGGCCAATACATCTTAATGAAACGGATAATCGATGGATTAAGAATTAAATAAAAATAGAAAAAGCCGAACACGTACACTAAACTCAAGGAAACAGTTTGGCTCTGCTCAAACTTCTCCCTCTGTTGAAAAGCAAGATATTGTATACATTTTTACTGGCAGCCAATTGTTTCAAATCCTTTAAGTTTGCACTTCAGCCAATCATTTTAATGAAATTTTCTTTTAATTAGAAGAGGGGGGAAAAAAAGGTTCCTCCCTCTCCCCAATGGCATTTGAAACATTAATATATGCATCCAATTATTTCCCATTATGTATTTCTTGAAAGTTTTGCACTCTACAGATTTAAATGATTTATAATTTTGTCCAAATATCAAAAGTCCCAGGTATGTAACCTACCATATCTAGACTTTGTAAGCAAACATATCCTATTTTACACAAACTTTTACTAGTGTGGATATATTCTACCCTAGCACTACCCTCTGAAACTATTAACAACAATTTTAAAAATGTGAAATCTTTAAGTTAACAACCAAATAAATAGTGAAAATCAACATTTGTCTTCCAAAGTCAATAAGGTAGAGAAAATGTTACTGTTCATGGGATTAATCTTTTTCCGACCTGTCCTCAGGGTTAACAGGGATTCCCAGGTCTCCTGTACGCAGTTTACGAGTCTGGTCTTCAATCTGCAGTTGGACTGGAAGAATTCAGGTTAGGAAAGAAAAACAAGGATGGAGAGAAATGTGGTTACCACAACAACATCAGAGAGACAACGCTCTGCACATTAGAGCACGGTCTCACACATTACTGAGGTAAAGACAAATGGTGAGAATGTTAAGTGAAAAATAAAGGGAGATCAAATGAACATCTGGTAAGGCTACAGCATGGAATCACTTATTCATACGAGAGGACATCAGAGGAACACATTACCCAATGTTAACAAGTTTGAGGTCATTTACATTAGTATAGACCGGACTAACTTCTCAGACAACGATTAAACATGAAAACATATCAGTAGATTCCTAAAAATACCTGCTAACCAACCACTGTGCCACTTCGTTCCTTCATTAAGAAGCTTCACATATTGCTACATGCTTTGGCATTTTATGGGTACGTCGGGTCTATTTGTCTTGAACATTTAATAACAAAAAAAGGTTAGCATATTTACTCTTTGCACTCTATTGACTAACACCGAAGGGCAGCAGAGAAACACAATTCTTACACTTAAAAGGCAATGATAAAATAATCAGTCAGTCATCCCATGCACATTATGAAAGCTGTAATGAAATACAATCAGCTTCCCCGGTCACTGAAACAATTACTTTGAATTATAGAGATGAATACAGGCCGTGGGAAATTTGGTGCAAGACAATTTCATCTTAAAAACGCTTTCTTTGAGCAGTTTTAGGGGATGTACTGAATGAGCAAAGGAAAACAATAAGTGTGACCAAAAGAAGTGGACACCAATGAATGTTAACATACCAAATAAGTACAACCATTACCATTCAGTGCACAAATCAAGAATGATGTCCGTTGACAAAAACAACTTGTAAGGTTCAGGGTACCGTGGCTTGTGAAGGCAGTATGTCAATGCTACCCTTCTGCTGGAAGGCGTTACAAATTCTATTTTTTGATTTGATTTCACAGGCCAAAGTAAGAGCACAATCCTATTGCACAGGACTTCCCCAATTTGCAGGTGCCACTAAATTCCCTGGATGAGTAACTTAAACATGTTAGATTGATTTGCCATTGAAGCAGCATTGTGCACAATTCGACTAAAAGAAGCACACTTTGGCATGTCCCAAACATTGTGAGTAACGCCTCCATGCACAGGAACAATACTGATGTGTGAGGATCAAGCAAGACGAGGAGTGACTTGCAGCTGAGGACAGCTATCAGCGGGATTTAAATAACAATCTTGAACTCCTTTTAATATTGGGTGAACAATGGTATAGAAGACCATCGAAACACTGCCATTAAAGAGAAATATCCTTAACCCACAACTTGCATAATCAGGTTATAATAATGAATGATCTTTGGAAATGGTGGCTTGGTCTCAACAGTAAATGCAAAATTAGAGTTTGCATTTAGTGTGATATAGTCACTTTGAATAAAAAGAAAAGTTGACTAAAAGATTAGTTAGTAAGGCTCTAACTGTTGGGAAGTCAGCAAACAGGACAAACATGTTAAATGAATAGTTGTGTGCACCATGTAAGATTTAAAACCTCAAACACAGGTAATGAAACATGTTATGAGACAGACCTGCATCATGATTACAGTAATACCGCAATCCTATTTTCGTAATAAAATGGTGTCCTTGTTTGAATTAAAAATTTACCTATATATGCTCTCTCTTGATCCCGGGTCAATCCAGGGGGAATAACTGTGGGCATGCCCGGTATGACCGTCTTCTGATCAGGCGTCTCGCTGCTCCAACGACTCTTCTTCCTTGACTTCTTCTGACAGAAATCTAGCGGGGAAAAGGAGATATTACCCACGTTGACTGCAGAGATTAGATACGTGACGTTACGGGGATGTAACGTGACATACATTTCATCGCCAATCCCTTCTTATCGAGAAGCAATGTTAACAGCTGAGAGGAGATGTGACGTTAACGCGCTAAAGGTAGAAACACGACGATGGGACAGTTGAACTATAGTTAGGCACCTTTGGCAATTTAACTCACCTATACACACATTAAACAGCTATGTTTTACATTCGTCAATTAGTTAATTTTAAGCAAATACCATTTCGGACAAAGTTAACGTCAACATAACATTAGCTATCGTGGCATCCCGTTATTAGCCTAACTTGTAAGGCGCCCATGGTTGCCAACGTTATGCCTGATGTGCAAGTGCAAAGCTCTACAAAGTGAAACGGTGTTATGAGAATTGCATTTAAACTGAGCTAAATGAAGCGTGTTCAGTCAATCGTAATGTTAAACACGTTAGCGGGGTTCTCCATTTTGAGCAAGGCCGGGGTTTTAGCTTACATTACTTAGCCACATTGGCTAACGAGGCTAGCTTAAACGCGTTCCACTTTTTTACGTGATTCTGTAAGTTTACCTGCTTTGGCCATTCCGCCACTCACAACTGGTTGTAAGGGAGGCTGGGCCGGGAAAGCGGCCACGGGGTTGAACTGAAGAGGTTGCGGAAATGATACCGTTGGCATCGGGGGCTGGAACGCTTGCAGAGCAGGGAATGGTGCAGGCGGCCCCGGTGCTGGCATCAACCCGTTCCCCGCACCAGGCCCGGCGTCAAATCCTCGTTTAGCGCCAATGCTAGGATGCAACTTCCCTAAAGGAGTTGCGTTTGCGCCAGTGGCCATTTTCGGCGTGCTCAAATGGCTTTGTTACTGCTGAACGACAGATGACTCGGGTATAAATTTGATTAAGAAAAATATCAAACAGCGTTGACTTCCATCCACCCTCACGTTACTTTAATCAAAATGGCGCCTGACGGAAAACCACAAAGGATGCATCCACAGACGTTGGGGGATGATCGGGTGTAGTATGACCCATTCCTATTGGCCGGACGAAGCCCCTCCCTATAGGCCGGGTTATCTTGGGCAAAGCTTTTTTATTATTTCCAAATCTGAAAATTTTAACGATTTCTTTCTTTCTAAACAAGCCTGAAATGCCAAATAAGTAAGCATTTCTAAAATGTTGTAGCGCCATCTTTAACCATGAATTAAAAAGTATTCATACAATATGAAAATTCTCTCAATTAATCATATGGTCTTTTTTTATATACACTTCCCCACCAGTGCAAATAAAATTAAAAGAACTGTATAAACAGAAAAGCATCAGAATTAAATAATTGGAAATTATTATCCCAGTACAGAGCATCATCAGCATATCTGGCAGGGTACTTTTGCTACTGACAGACTGCTCTTCACACCTTCAAAGGATTATATAGTGGAAATTATGACTAATGTATATACAGTATTGGGCAATGTTGCCCAATGAGTAAAGACATGGCGCATGCCAATGTTACCCTTTCTGCAAACTAATCCACTGACCACCTGTGTCACCATTATGCCGGTATATCCTTATACACCTCATACCATCTTTTCCTTCACCCCCCAAGTAAGTTTTGATTGTGAAATGGCATTCAGTTAACATGCAACCAACAATGTACCTGATGACAAAGCACAATGAACAGTTTTGGACTTGAGACTGGCTTTAATTATAACCATGTTGTTCAAAATCAAGAAAAATAGCACTGTGAAACTGACATGTGAAGGAAGTTACACAAGTAATAGTTCATAATTACCACGACAATGAAAATCTAATGTAGCCATTTACAAAAAAAAAAAAAGTTCACAATTCCATTTGATAAAAAGTACTTAATTTCACAAAAAGGTCAGACGTAACTAATACCAAGGTTTCACTGTTTAACTATGAAGGTCCGTAATTAGGTACAGGTGTGACATTTAAGCCTGCAGATTAAAAAAATGTACGTGATGCATTCAGTCCTCAAACTTGTCTTGCCACTCCTTCACGTACGAGTAACAATGGTAACTTACACAAAACACACATAGCAAAATGTTAGATGCTGCTGAAAAAATTAGTTAAATCAAACTAATAATGACTATCCTATAAAACATGCAACCATGCACTATTAATTTGTGTCTATTCAAACCAAATAGTATATAAACATTAGACTTTTCCAGATTCCTTCTCATCAATAGATGTCAGCCAGGCTGTAGATGATCCCAGTATTTGCAATGCCACGACTAGTGAATAAGATAATGAATAGTGGTCAACATAGTATCAGTTGTGTATTTTAATGTATGAGCTCATAGCCTGTGAGGACATTTAAGTATTCACATTGAAATCTACTCTTATGCTATTACGGTTGGTAAGATGTATTGAGCCTAATTTTTCATAACTAATAAATCCTCACATACATAATTTTGCCTATGATTTTACCACTGAGATGTCATGTGGACATTTTTTTTTTCTGTGGTTCCAATGGCCCTTCAGCTATCCTGTCTATTAAAAAGGTACAGGCAGCCCCCACCTGGCATTGTGGGAGATGGATTAGTAAGTAAACCGTGTACGATCAGCGCCCGGGTGGTCAAAGGTAGAGCTCCTTGGAATGGCAGGCACAGGGGAAAGGCGCGACCGCTCATAAGCAAATCCTTCTGCCTCGACGGGGACTCTCCGAATCGGACTTCGATCACGTGCGAAGTATGAGGAGGTTGGGGCTGTTGGAGGAGGGTGGGGGGGGCACTCGTATGCTTCGAGGCTAGAGGGGGGCAGACGATCCCTCATTAAAGGTGTGGAGGATGATGTTGATGGAGCAGGCAAGGGGGCGGCGCGGGGTTCCTCAAAATAACTGCCTCCGAAAGCATTGGCCCTGTACTTCTCGTAGTAGTCCACGACCCCGTACGGATCCCGTTCGTCGTAAGGCGACCGTCGCATCGGGTAGGCTGGTACCGCGCCATAGATCGAGCCGTTGCCCCTGTATGCCGCCTCGCTGCCGTACATCCGAGCCATGCTATGGTCAGCAACAGCGTTTAAGTTGTAACCAGGGTGCGGCCCGAATCTCATTGCATTCTCGTAGCCCGAACCACGTCCGAACCCCGGGATGCTGCCGCCGTGACCGGCACCCCGGGAAAAACCATGTGGAGGTGCAAAGCCGGCACCATAATCTGGGTCGCCACTGAAGTCCGGTTGATAACCCCTGTTGCGAGCATGCTCGCCAAATCTCGAGTCATCGAATCCATCAGACTTTGGCTCTGAGCCGTTTCTGTGGAAGCCATTTTGGTCTAGAGGACATTCTTTGGACCAGTGGCCTTCCTGCCCGCAACGATAACAACCCGATCGGTCTCCCATTCCCGGCGCAGTACGCAGGCGGCTAGTCGAAAGCTTCACGCTCATCAGTTTGCCTTAAAAAGAAAAAGACTTAATGAGGACCTTTGCCTGCATCAATTCCAAATATTTGACATTTCCTGTCTGGTATACAAACGTCTCCTAACCATTAGTCTAGCAAAAAGCTGCAGTTTACTCAAATAGTATTAAGACATGGCTTAAGACTTAGCATTAAAAGAGGTATTAAAGCTGAAATCCGTAACTTTCCACACATTCTTACCTCCTGCAGTGGCAAAAGGGAACTCAAGCCAAAAACAGAAAAGGTCTCCGAGGTGTGATTGTTGCACGCAAGAGAGCTATCTGCTGATGCTAAAACGCGTCAAAGTTTAACTCAAAATTTAAGGGTCTAAGTGATGGAGATTGTCATATTTGCCCGTGTCGCAGAAGGTTCACACGTAGTGTGTGCACGTGCGGCTCAGAATCTATGATCACATCCTGCACATCTGTGTGCAAACCAAATAAAGACAAACCAGGACTGCAAGCACATCTATTTTACACTGTTAATGCAGTTTGATTTGATTACAAACATGGTGAGTCATTACTTCTAGTATTACACTAACGGTTCTTGCATTAACTAGAACGTGTTTGACCTGTAAAGTCACTAAATGGACCAGGGGCCACATTTGTATATCACTTGAAACCATCAGACAAACCAACGACATTACGGATACCAGCTTTAAAACTATTAAGAGCTTACTCGCTTTCCTCAGCTTGTTATCTTTCTCTTGATACTTACCTGCATGTCCATTACTTACCCATTCAAATCAAAAGAACAGAGTGACATTTTTTATAAAGACATAAAATGGGTTACACCCCATTAACCCCAACCCAAAAGTTCACCTTTAAAAGCCGTGTTGTCTAACTGATTAATGGCCTCCACAGCATCCTCCATACGATCCATGTGTACAAAAGCATAGTTTTTTACTATGTCACATTCTGCCACAGCGCCAAACTCTTCAAACTTGGCCCTCAGCTCCTGGTTGGTGCAGGCAATGTTGCCAACGTGGAGTTTGGTGGACCCTTTCGACTTGCTGCGGCTCATTTCTACATTCATAGGCATGCCATTTAGCTCATAATGGTGGAGGTTGCTAATGGCTTCCTCCGCCTCCGCTTTGTCGTCCATGTGCACAAAGCCAAAATTCTTGACAATAGTGCACTCCCCAATCTTGCCATATTGAGAGAAAAGAGAGCGAAGTTCATCTGATGTGGTGTCTGGCGACAGGTTTCCAATGAATATTTTCACCATTTTGGAGCTTCAACGTCACTAAGGGAGAAAAATCAAGATTGGGATTGTAAACAACAGCATTACAACACATTCATGAAAGGTGCAATATTTCCACTCCTACAGATTCAGGGGCACAACTCTTGTTTTAACAGTTTTTTCAAGTTCACATTTGGTTTTAGCAACATAGAACACGTCAAGGACACGTGTGTATCCCCTTGCGGAAACATTCACCTACCTTTAAACACAACTTAAAATACAAAACGAACAAGACCACAAAATTATCAATTGTTTTTAACATTCTTTATATTCATGCCAAATTTAAACTTTTTGAACATGATAAAGCCCCCAAAAAAGGCCCTTAGTTTGTGAGAATAATAATAATTTCATCAAATACTTTCCGACGAAGTCGTAGCGAGAACCCTAAATATATGCATACCTGGCAGATTGACCTAAATTAGGAAAATATTTAGAAATAAATGTAAACCTGTAAGAATTATGCACTTATTCTGGTATTGTAGCTTTGATGTACACGTCTTTGGACCTTAAATTATATGAAAAGTGGCTATGACTTTAGATTATTATCTACAATACAAATGGGTTAAGTAAGCTGAATGACCCCATGTGTAGGCCGTACAATAAACCAGTAGCTCATTGAATCAACAAACACTCATTGAAAGAACGAGTCGTGTCAATTAAACTTTCACATTCTTACATGGGAAAAACATTTTACCTGAAAATTAAAAACGATTTTGTACAAATCCCAGTATCGATTGAGAATCTACATGGACGCTAAATTGTCTGCGGAACACGGAGAACGGCTTCGTACGGTTTCGTTATATCGGCGTCTAGTAACGCCAGCCAACGTTATACGTTACCAACACGTGGGAACTTGTAGATAAAACATGTTTGGCCTCAACCGTAGTTTTCCAATGGTAACATAAGCCTCTATCAACGTTCATCAAGTTAGCATTAGCCGCTAACTAATGTAGCGCTAGTCAAGTTAGCGGATTTACCAAAATGGCGGCTTAACAGGTTACACAGAAGCCAACGTTGGACCACGATGCTGCATTTTAGTCGATATAGTGAAAGAATTATTTCACATTTCACCCCATACATGTGGGCCGTCGCTGCACACGCAGACAGCATTCGGCTAACTTTTACTTAGTCCGTACTACAGCACAGCGAATCCGTAAAAAAAAAAAAAAAAGTCATCCGTTTTAGGCCTCAAGCATTTGTTGGTAGCTTGATAACGTTGGCGAATGTGCATAACGACGACATTTTAAGGTTTATTGCGTTGCATTGAATTATTTGATACCTTTTAAAAGCTGCGATGATCGCCTTGTCCCTCGGAGAATGAAACGACTACCACCGCTTTACCCACTGGCATTAACGAAGATAGCCCGTGACCATGAAAACACCACGCCAAAGACATGCAGCTAGCTCGGTTAGCACTTTGGGAGGGACCGCGGGCCGTCTGTGGGCGGGACTATAAGCAAGAAAGAAGAGGGCGGGGCGGACGGCCCGGAGCCTACGCGGGCGAACACGAGACGGAAACGGTGGGACCAATCCCATCTCCCGACCCTTGTTTTACAGTGGAACAAAAAAGAAAAGAGGTAGCGACGTGCTAGTTAGTTACCCAGTTAGCTATTTCGCTCAGTAGATTAATCGACCGTAACTCTGACTGTTGAAGCACATCTAATCCAGTTTATTGGTGTATTTTGAAACATCTTTTTTATGTAGATATGAAGTATATTTACACGTCGCCAGCTTCTATTTAGACAAATATATTGCGGTTAAATATTACAATTACTTGAAGATATGTACTTATGGCTGTCATAAGTGTTATACATGTTTATTTTCATGTTTTGTATGAAAAGATAAGACCAAAATAGTAAATTAAAATGAAAATGTTCTTGTACCAATGTTCCTGTACCAATACGTGTCGTAAGACCCCTTTAAGTAATACTGATCTACGTAAATGTTGCATAGAAAATAATTATATTTAGTTATTAAAAACCAAGACACAGAAACATTCAATTTTATCCATTGTGTAATAGACCCTGTTTCAAGAATAACAATAGTTAAAAAAAAACTTATGAACCTTGAACAGACACAATTAAATCAGGTTTCAAACTAAGAACTGAATATTGTCCAAAGAAATTGGGCTTTATTTAAAATCTGATTAACTTTAGTTGTTACTTATTCATGCTCGTCCTTTTATAGCTAGTATGAAAAATTTGCAAAAACCAAACCACCTTCTGCAGTACCGCTTTGCCGCTGGACGTCTACTTAGCCCCGCGTGTTGCCTCATATTCCTGTATTTGTTCGAGCATATGAACATCCACCCCCAACACATCTGCAGACGTGGGCTTATTTTCTATTCATGTTTCAGGACCAAAACATAGTCATGTAGTCACTTCACACGCCACATGCATGTTAGCTCCTGTTCCCATTTGCTAAATCTTTAAATCAAGAGTTGATTTCTGATCTGCAAAAGACTTAGAGAAAGTCATTTATTTTGGTGTTAATTTGAAAATAAAATGAGGATGGAATGTTTGTTTCATCTTAAAATACATAACGGTCCTAAAAAGTGTCCTAAATGAACACTTGGTTCTTTGTCTTTTTCAGTGTGGACCACTGATTCCCTTTTGTGCACATGCTCAGGTTCTCCGTCTCACCCACTAGACACTAGACCACGTATTGACCACGTAACAGCCTCAACCAAAACAGGTTATGCTGTGACGACACGTAACAGAAGCGCCCTCACCGTCAAAGCACATCGAGAAGACGCCAATGAAGATCATTTTTGAAAAAACATTTATACAATTTCATTTAACTGATATTTATCAAGTCCTGTATGTGTTTAAGAGCCCAGTAAGCTTCTTTTTTCTACAAGCAACTACTGCAGTACAGGGTTAAACCCCATCCCATTGAAAAAAAGAAAAGTACTTATTCATATATTGAAACAGAAGCCAAACCAGTCACATTTTCTGAATTTAACCATTTTTTTCAGCTGAGGAAGAAAGACAACCCCACACACACACACAAAAAAAGGAATATGTCTAAAAATTGAAGTGGAAACCTGCAGAGCGAGTGAACATATTATGGTTTTATACATAATAAATTGAAAACATTGCCATTCATTCTTATTGAACTGGTTGAGTGAATGCGGAAGAAAGAACAAATCAGCCGCGGGCAACCGGCATCTCGCCTGGCCCGAAGATGCCGGGATATTTCCAATCCTAATTTTCCGCACCTGGCTCAGACCGATGGATTCACGTAGCTTGATATGACTGCAAAGGTGAAAGTCCTGTGGTTCACAAACAGACCTAGAAAGACAACAAATTCCCTTTTCAGAAACCTCCAACCCCCACTATCATCACAATGGATTTCAGAGATCCCACTGCCCAGTACCGTCTTACAGTTAAAGGACCCACTCTTCGGAGGACTAACTAACCATCACATTTTGCTCACTATGTTGCTCACCTTGGCACCGAGGATTTAATAAGGCGCATAGCGCGGCTCGTAATGATCCTTGGGTCGAGGAGCAGCGTAGGAGCTCCGGGGGCCCGACGCCGGGGACTCCGTTTGCTCGTAGCCCTCTGAGGAGGCCGGCACTCGTCTGATCGGGCTGCGGTCCCGTGCAAAGTACTCTGCGGCCGATGAGGATGGAGGCACTGACCGAGGGTCGTATGGATCTATACTGGAGGAGAGCTTTGAGAGGGAGGAGGGAGGAGGTGGGGGAGGGGGGAGAAAGGACATCCGGCGATCCTCAAAATAGCTGGAGCCGTACGGGCGAGCTCTGTACTTCTCATAATAGTCAACGCTGCTGTAGAGACGGTCGTAAGCTGGCGACCTCTCTGCATAGGCACTTGCCCTGCCGCCATACCGATCCCCAAATTCAGCCCCGTAGCCGCTGAGCCTGCGAGGGGGGGGCGGCATCCCGCCCACGTAATTCGCCCGACTAAACGCAGCACCGGCCATGTAATCAGCTGCTGAAGAGGCCATCTCGTAGCCGCCCCTGCCATAACCATGGCCGTGCGGGGGACCTCGACCCCTTGTGTCATCGCCGTGGCTACCGTTCCCAGCGACTGGACAATCTTTCGACCAGTGACCGTGTTTCCCGCAGACATAGCAGCCAGTGTGCTCTCCCATTCCTGGGGCGGTGCGAAGCCGACTGGTGGACAGCTGTACGCTCATCAGCTTGCCTTGTAGGGAGAGAGAAGACACGCATGAGACCGCGGGGTTCTGACACGATAACGCTTTTACCGACTACAAAAACACGATAAATGCATTTATTCCGACAATCAGGTGCCAGATTCAGGGGATTTCTTCCCCGGTCACCACTGCCAAAGGTTCTACAAGAGACATTGGCAAAGTCGTCACCCTCAGTCCACCGGGTCATTTAAGTTCAAAGAAGCCGGTGAATTTTACTTGACACGAGAGTTCTACAGCGGCAGAACTTTATTGACAGCAACAACTAGCTCTCCCTCGCCAAAAAGTTCACCTTTGTAGGCGGTGTTGTCCAGCTTACTGATGGCGTCCATGGCATCTTCCATTCGCTCCATGTGAATGAAGGCGTAATCCTTTACGATGTCACACTCCACCACCGTGCCAAACTCCTGGAACTTGGCCCGCAAGACGTCAGTGGTGACCCCTTCGCCGAGATTGCTGACGTGCAGCTTGGTGGTGGACTTGGGCCTCCCTTTGCTCATCTCCACATTGATGCGCCATCCGTTTAGCTCGTGCTGGTGGAGGTTTTGGATGGCCTCCTCTGCCTCCGACACATTATTCATGTGTACGAAACCATAGTTTTTGACAATGTCACATTCAGAGACTTTTCCGTACTTCTCAAAAAGCTCTCGCAGCTCCTCGGGTGCGGTATTGCAGGCGAGGTTGCCAATAAAAATCTTCACCATGATGAAGTTATCTTTAACCTAGGATAAAAAAAGGCCGATTACTTCTGTAAAACCACAAAAAATATTTATTGACAGGTTAATTGAGATATCAGCAGTGCAATTAATTAATATCTAGCTAAAACTATAGCAGTTGAGGGCCATCACTATCATATT
Organism: Apeltes quadracus; assembly: GCA_021346845.1. Taxonomy (NCBI): domain Eukaryota; kingdom Metazoa; phylum Chordata; class Actinopteri; order Perciformes; family Gasterosteidae; genus Apeltes; species Apeltes quadracus. The sequence continues at coordinate 11,066,965 of CM037923.1, forward strand.
TTCACATCATAATTATCTTTGCTAAAAGCATTCCAAAGCAAGATTATCAACTATAAAAAATACTAAAGTGTGTGTTTTCCAACACACAGAGTCCAACCATAACTTCACAAGAGCATGATCATCAATGCCTGACTTTAACATCACAGTTGTCATTAGCGCTGTCTTTTTATGTTTTAAAGATTCAACTTTATGACCATTTTGGAGGAAGAAAATAGAAAATGGGTGGTGCCTTTTGACGGCACCAGGGGACATTCCAAAACGTAGGAGGTGTTGCTCCTTTATCATTAGAAACCAACACATTGGATCCAACCGTCCAAAGTTTAAATCATTTGGTGCTTTAGTCTAGTATAAACCGATGTCCCATCTGATTCTTAAGATGGCTGGTTAAAAAATGAATATAACTAATGACATATATTGCATATTACCATTTAGTTTGAGCACAGGGATGTTCCTGGACAATATTGTATCAGGCAAACGTCAAAAAGTAGATCATGTAAAATTCAAAATCAACGTGTATGCAAACAACTTAATTTTAATTATGAAATAATGTCAAAACCATATCATACATGCAACAATAGTAATCTATATTGCTTTAATTGCTTAACGGTACATTACATTCAAATGGGCTTGACCCTTTTTAGAATTATAAAGTTTCCTTTGGTTTTGTTGGTCTTCACATTTTTTTTCTTTTACTATAACAGGAGTATTTATTTTTCCATGCACGCCAGTTCTGCATACAGTTGGATACGTCTGCCACCCTCTCCCGGACTACTCCCCCACCCCTGGAGCTGTAAATCTAGGGAAACACTGTAAACTTATCCTTGCGTTTTCTCAGCATACATTGTGAGATCTCAATGTTTTTGGTAGGGCTGGAAGTCGACCGTAAAACCGGATGGATTTACACAGAAAGTAACACTCACTGTCTTTCACTAGACAGTCATCTTCCAGGATAAGCGGGGTTTTTTTAAATGGGTGCTTCAGCATTTAGATAAATAACGTTAAAGATGTTAGAGATGTAGAAGCGGATATCAGTTTTTTTGACATCAACATTTGGGTAAATATATAAATGTCACATTTAGTATGGGCAGATACCCAACAGAAGAGGAACAGGAGTGGGGTACCAGAAACAAGAAATGACTCAACTGTGGCACCGACGTCACTGGATATGGATGACGCATTAATACATTGCATTTACATAGAACTAAATTAAATACGTTACATCGACTTAAAGCAACGTATGTTTTTTTGTACGCATTAACGTAATCATTAAGGGAGGGGAAACCTGTTGGACGTTTTTAAAATGGGGCTACATTTTCGAAAACTATCGTTATTGTCGTTTGGCGTGTCAGATAACGTAATATAATGCCCCGTTGGACTGATTTGCTATATTATGTTACCCAATCTAAAGTTAGCATGGGTTAATATTACACTTGTCAACACAGACACAATTTTTAAAAAGCCTAAAAAAACAACGTAAAGGTCATCTAAACCGATACCAAGATGAGACGCTCCAGCGTAACGTTCAGCAATTGAAGTGAGAATTTCAACGAACGTTTACAACTTTATTGGCCTTTATTGTTATTAGCATCGTCACGTTCGCACCATTACTACAGATACGACTTTGACACCATTTCAATCTATAATTAGGTAGTTTTGAAACACTAAGGGTCGATAAATTTCACATCATCTGCTGTGTACGTTTGCTAACAGACAGGTAAACATAGGGCCGATTAGCCTAAACAGCAAGCTAACGCATATCACTAGCTAACGTTAGCTAACGGTTAGCTCTCGGTGTATCTTGCATTACGCACAGAACAGCCCGAGCAGTCTAAACGTCCCACTCGTTTATTTTTATGTTATGTGTGCAGTGCGCAACGATTCCAGGTTCACCCTTAGTTCAGTGTAATGGTGTTTTAAACGTCAGGTGATTTCAGGCGTATGAATTCCGTAAGCTAACATGAACTAGCTAACGTTATCTAATATCTCTTACTAGCCAGCGTACGGTTGAGAATCCCGCCGATGTCCATTTATAGAAGATACACAAGAAGTCTAGGGTGACATGTGTGTGCGTCAGCGACTTCCTGAAGGGTATTTCACCTCTTACTCTGAACCTCACAGTCTCTAACTCACCGATTAGACGACGTAGGCCTCAAAACCAATGAATGAAAAGTGAAATGGCTGCGGCACAGCACCAGTGACGCTGCCACGTTTCCTTCTACACGTCCACAAGCACATCCTGTCGCCCTCCAACGGTGCAAGTACCGGCCTGCTCAAAGAATAGAAGTATTCTCATCTCACGCTGTAGATGTAACCATGTTCTAAGTAGAGCTTCAAAATGCGAAAAGGAATCACGATCAAGACGATAAAAACAATATTAGGATTTTTTTTTACTGAAATTAAACTCGAACAGGTTATTCATCAGCTGATTAAATGTTTAAGACCATTGCCCCCCAAAACCAAACAGAACTATAAGGTTAAAAAAAAGACTCAGTAGTGAGTTGAAAAAAGTCCTCTTAACATCCATCCCAGGCGAGGCGCCCCGTCCTCTGCAGCATCCCTGCAAAACCTGAAGCTCCATTGTTCCATTCTATTATTCGAACCCCTTTGATTTCTTACACCACCAAGTAGTGTGATATTATGCATTATAATTGATTCATTTGGATTTTTGTGGCGTGAAACCACCTTTTCTTGGGGAATCCAGCTGCATTTACCTCTGAAGGCCTGAACCCCGGCGGGTCTTTGGAAAAGGTCCCAGTTCCTTTCAAATATCTAAGCAAAGAACACAGTATTTTCTGAAAGTAGATTGAAGTATTTTTTTGTGTTTGTGGCCTCAACTATACTTTTGAGTTTTATCTTTTGTTGGTTTCAGGTGTTCTTTCAGCAAAATGGAAATAGATTAAATATTACGTTTACAAAAGGCATGTAAAGATAAAGCCCTTACGGCTTACACTTCTCAAAGTACACATAACAAAAATCATGACTTTTTTTGGAAATGGTAAAAAAAACATTTGAGCATGATTGTATTCTGAGCAATGACTAAACCTCTTTTGAGGCCGCAGGTGAATCTTTGTAAAGACAATGAAGCATATGCTTAAGCTTTAAGGGATATTAAAATCTTTATTGTGCATATCACAACCCTTACCATACCATAAAGACATACAGTATTGGGATATACTTAAGTATATAGACAATAATATCTTTAAAAAAACAAAAAGGCACAGGCATATTATGTCTTTCAAGTATCTCTCCATGAAAGGTGAGTGTTATTTGTACAGCTCCCTTTTCATAAATAACAAGCTCATTACACACAAAACTATAATGTAGTGAAATTTACATTTTAGTCACACTAGTAGATCACTTGAATTGCTATAATTTTCCCTGGCATCTCATGTAATCAGCTGTACATTGAGCCCATGTTTAAGTTGAATTAATAATGAAGTGAAGGGAGAAGGGACACAGTTAATCACATTTAAATGTGATTTTCAGTTTGACGTGGTCTCGGGTAAGTAGAAGTTTGAGGGATGGCAGACACTCGTAATATTCAAACTGAGAATCAAAATACGTTTCATAATGAGCAGTATGGAAGCACCCGGATTGTATATTTTGTTTTTATACTTTCAGATGAGTGGGTATCTGCCAATACTGTACAGGCTACTCCTAAAGAACCTGAACACCACACGTGTTCCTTTTAAAAATCAACCAAAGGACGCAGGTGAAAACATCTCAAATCTGCTGTTCCCCTAGTGCTCCTTTGACTTGCTACGGAGAAGGATTAGGGCCACATCTGAAATATATATATCGGAGTTCTGAGTTTAAAGACTTTAATGATAGAATTATCATGCTCAGTGGCAAAGCTGGGTCAAATATGAGGGACATACGCTCATTTAATAAATACTGATTACTTTGTGGATGTTTGCATTGTGATGCATCCCAACTCAAAGATTTGTCTCAGATGTGATGTTTATCTCCCTTCATCACAGACGATGCGTAACGGCACAGTATACTGCCGTTTGGAGACAACTATCATTTATGATCATTGTGGGATATATTTCATTCTCAATTCTCAGTATACACTGGGACAGCAGAACAAAAAAGGCAAACTCTCTATAGTCCATTATATAGAAGCTAACAGCACCAGGATCCCCACATATGGCCCACCCCATCTCCCGTAGCTCCTTGATACCGTATTGCGGTCATATCAGATGGGACGAAGAGTAGAAGTGTGAACGATTTCTATGTTTACAACTTTGGAGCATTTACAAAACTTTACAACCTTCTAACTTTGTCCCAAACTTTGGTTTCTGTTTTACTTCACAGGGCATCTTTGTGGCTTTCGTGAGAAACGCTGTCACTTTAATGAGACTTTAAGGTAGATTCCTGTGATTGCGTCCCGGTTCCAGTGACTGAGTCTTCAAAAAGTCTTCAAAAAAACGGTGGACAAATGTTTGCATTCCGTTACAGATATTATTTCCAGTTTTTCTACAGTCTGACCGCAGAAGATCTTAATAATAGGAATAGACATTTGCTCAAAGAGCAGTCTCATTTGGATTAAAGCAGGAAAGAGTAAAGTTGTTTTAACATGAAAACCATGGCTTCTGCAGTTTTAATCTCTCAACGTTAGAAACGTGTCTCTCTTGTCCTGGACCACTGACAGTTTGAGTCTGGATCGGTTACTGAATTCGTATTGCGCTGAGTCGGTGCTGGTTTCTACTGCAGCTTGGTTTCTCCCCCACACGGAAATAGATCTGCGACTTTTGAAAAGGTCGACCCGTTGTTCTCCATCAGTAGCTGCTTTCATGCCCGGTCAGGATATACAGGTTGCTGAGTGCCGAGGGGTCATCTGTGGGTGTGCTGCGAAGGATGATGTCCCTGTACACAGTCAAAAATGAACCAAATAACTTTATTGTATGTTAGCATACATTATCTAAATCTGTGATTCAACGGCATAAAAAAATGATGCAACAGTTAAGTTGTCTGTCCAAGACGTCATGACCTTATCCTATCAGATATTTGTATTTGGAAACGTTGCTTTGCAAGAACCACCACTACTATTAATAATATGAATACTGCCATTACTTTTAATACGACTATCGATGGCTATCAAGATTACTAACAGTACAACTACAACCATTACACCAGGTTTCCCAGGACGTGAGGAAACCCATCACTAATCGCCCTATGAGAAGACCAACAGTGATTGGATGCACCAAAGAATTCTTAAGCTAGGAAAATTTAAAACTGAAATGCCTGTTTTTAAGCACGAGAGTTTATTCATATCAATTACTACAACTCTATTTCTCCCGTTGTGTAAAGCTGGGTTAGGCCGTTTTTCATTTTCGGCTTCATGGGACAGAAAACTCCACGAGCTTTCAGCCTATTAGTTCAAGTGGAGTTCCAGAGGAGACCGTTTTCTGGAAAAGGATTTATATATGTGTATATCTAAAATGATATTAAGAAATAAAATTATTTATAACATGGATTTTAAATTTTTCTGTATGTGTAGCAGCCAATCAGAACACCCTCCCTCTAAGGTGACCTGGGATTGGGAAACAAGCTCAAGTTTCTGCATCCTGTTAACAGAACCAAGTGGAGGTAAAGAAGTTATCCTTCAGATCTCTCTGATAACTAGACATTGTTATGGATTTGTTACCCAATGATACCAAACGAAGCCCTTCCAGCTTTAAATTTGAGCCCATTTTGGTCTCCAACTAATATCACTAGTATTGTTTAATCAGTGAAGAAGTATATAGTCAGAAAAATAACCTGTTTGTCCCCAAGACTTGGAATTCTCGACTCTGATCTGTAATTTCTTGTGTCACCTGCAGATAAAAATGACATGATTGTAGGATTGTTGCACGCGTGACAAACACAGGACATCCGCTCGACACAATGCAAATCTTGAAGCTAATCACCTCATTTGAATGAAAATTCATCCCTTTGAGGCCATGCTTCCAGAAAGCCAGCACACTATCCTGCAAGCAGACTGATGGAACACTTGTCATTACCCAGTTATCAGCAGCACACAGCACTCACTGTGTTCATCACATGATTGTTTCTACCTAGAGTGTCGATGGGGAAGTCGAAGAGCATTTCAGCGGCTAGCTCTTTGGTTGGAAGCCCTTGCAGGTTTACTATCTTCACAGTTTCTGTCCATTGAGATGCGCAACATTAGACTTGGCGTGAACGATGGCAGGTGGATTTGGAACATGTGTTGAGATCACTTACGTTCTAATGCGATGAGAACAGTGTCTCTGTCCATCTGGGTAACCTGCACTGCCCCGAGGGCTCCGCTTTCTGCACACCAAGCAAGAGAGTTGAGTGGACGCTTAAAGCTGGGCCCCAGAGGAGAAGGAAGATAACGGTCCACCCTACCTGGTGCTGAAATGGTTGCGCTGTTCAGCTCTATGATATCAAACTTGAGCTGCTGGCTGATTGGCCGCTTCCCGTTGCTGAAGTATCTCACCCCGACGCACAGCTGAGGGAACTCGTCCGACACGGAAACCAGGAGTTCAAATATGGGCAGAGATTCCGGCAGCTTCATCGCAATGTGCTGCAGAGCAAACATGGCAACAAAGAGGACGCGGGAGTTGACATACTAACAATGGATACATTTAGGGATTTGATAAAAGAAGGAAGTGGCGACACAACAGCTCACGCAGTCAATGTCTGACTGGATTCTAAACAATTCAGACAAGCTGTGCCTGTAAATTGTAATATGGTCAGACCATAGAGCACATATGACAAACTCGCGGCCCAGCGGGCCACATTCTGCCGTCCAGTGCCGCCCGCCGCGCAGCAACCCTCCAGCCCCCCATGAGTGGCCCGCCTTCGGTCAAAGTTGGCTGTATCTGGCCCGAACCTTAAATGAGTTTGACACCACTGAAGTGGATGTAGTCATGGTGACATGAGACTCATTAGTATGAGGGGTCGTTTAGGACTATTGAGACACTCTCACGTTCGCTAGTGAAATGCTCTTGGGCACACAGCTGAGACACTTACACATACATACAATCTCTGTGAACCTATGCACGCGCATATACTGCTGTGTATATAAAACATTATACAAATCTGAAACACTTACACGTAGATATGAGAAACACACGCACATACACTGCTGTGTCATACACATACATCTCACTAGTGTGTATACATGAAATCTCATGTATACAAGCTAGGTTGACCATATCCATAACATCAAAAAGGAGGACGCCATTCGTGAGGCTGTAAATCAGGGGTGTCAAGGTTATTTAAGGTTTGAGGGGGGGGGCGCGGCTCTTTAGCACCAGAGCAACTCCAAAAAGGAGGACGAGTACGCGTTGAAAAGGGCATTTAAATGCAGACAGTGCGGTCTAAATCCGGACGTCTGGTCACCCGAATACAAGCGCAGTATTTCATAGAAGTCTGGCCGAGAACAGGCTGATCCTCGGGGTGAGGCTGACCGCCCAGTGCTGCTCGCGTTAACTAGACCTCAAATCTCATTCTCAGGGCCAATTCTTACGAATGCTGACAAACCGACAGCAGAAATGTTGCTTAAGGAAAAACACTTCTCGTCTGAAAGTCCTAAAATGACATTCCATTACTTAAATATGGTAGTATTTATAAACTTGAACCTACGGACAATTCCGGACTTAAAAGCATATTAAGGAAGCGATTTTCGCTATTCAAAACCGGCCATCTTTGCTCCCGCCTTCCGCTCCCGCTGTAACTGAGATGCCTTCCGTATGCTAATGAGATTTCATGTATACGCACTAATGAGATACTTTGCCTGCTAAACACACTTGGCTTTATTGTCTATTTCAGATTGTCTAAATTGAAACCGCTTTACTGAAGTAATAAATCAAGAGAGAAGTAGAATCATAGACTTCTACACAACCAGAGGACTCGCCCCCTTGTCGTCATTAGTGAGAATGCAAGACATTTCTGCATCATCTTTACTCTGCAAAACCGGAGTTTGCTGCTTAGACAAGACAAACTGAGGCAGCTGGTTAGCGTAGATACCTCTGCAACACAACACATGGATGTGTTTGACATAACGTCAACACTGTAAACTCTGTAAACTCTGTTCATCATGTTCTTCTTGAATATTTTAAACAAAAATTCTGGTCCTTGCAAAACCCTAGCAGAAGGTTTTGGCCCTGCATCAAAAACACATAAAGCACAACATTTCATTTGAGATGGCTCAACAAACCTTTAGTTGCATGAACTTCTGTAGGGGCTCATACCACAGAAGAAGAACTAGGCCGGATGGAACAGCCCCACAGAGAAACGTGCTGTCTGTGTACGGGTTTCGTGCTGAGAGAGATACAGGAGAAAGGTGGGGAGCGTGTTGGAATTGCTGGATAGACACACAGAGCATGTGGAGGGAAGTGGGCTTCACCTACCTACACTACATCTCCTGCAGCCTTTAGTGTCTGGGATCTTCATAGACGTGGCAAACTTTCTGTGGCATTAGAGAGAATATAGAGTTTAGTAAGAGCATATTACAATAAAGCCACATAAGTGAAGAATCCAGAGTAAACACAGCTGTGCCACGGATGCCACGTCCCACCTGGAGCTGATCCTCTCGGTGAAGCGGCTGGTGCTGAGCGACAGACTGCCGTGTTTCTTCTGCAGGTGTCCTCTCTGTTCGAACAGAGCGGTCAGACTGTGGGAGTAAAGCTGGGAGGACTTCCCTGTGGGACGGATACATTCTGTCAGCAGGGGAATCCTTGACAAATCCATGTTTCATCTGAACAGATTTGCTACCTGATACGGACATCAGCACGTTGTTCATGACATACAGCCATGTGCATCGCTGAGGGAGCAGCTATGGGAAGAGAGACATAACACACAGAACAACCCATTGAATTCTTTTAACCACAATACAGGTCAATAAATATCGCCATAACCTATCTCCGTGTGAATCGCATTCACGACAAATAAAAAAGTGTTTTATTTTCATTTTATTTGTAACTAAATGGCTTGCAAATTCCTGCCTTTATCTGAATGTTGAAAAGACGAGATGTTCTTCAGGAAGAGGGCTTGAAAAGTGTCCATGCTGCTGTTGAGAGGCTACAGGTAGTGTCAGATTGGCAATATTTAGGCATTATTATGGATCCCAATCTCTCTTTTAAAAAAATAGGTAAAACATGTGACATGGTCTTGAAATTTAATCTCGTGAATTTTATTTAAGACACTGTAACCATGCGGCTGCCTTGCAATGATTTCCCCCCATCTGACTTACTGCTTAACCAGCAAGGCACAAGCCAGCAGCACACCATAAAGTATATATACATTCTCCATTATTCTCATTAAACAACATATCCTGAGTTGGGAGAACCTCATTAAATTGACTGATATGGCCTTGCCTTTACTTTTATTTTTATTTTATTAAACAAAGCATTCAAAGCAGCAGCCGTACTGCTGCTAGGTGCATTATTTCACATTAGGTCAAAACAAAACGCGTACAAAACAGTCACACACAATCACGGGTGCTAGCATTGATGTGTCGTCTTTCCTGCCTGTTCGATTCACCTACATATGCATTTGTCTTGCTCAGGGTTGCTATTTTTCTTTTTTCTGTACATGTGCTTGTAATGTAGGTTTGTAGGAAGGTTTTTTCTGCCTGACGCATGCTGCAGCCTGTTAGTGTACAATAGACCAGCCCTACAACCCTTTTGCTGTGTATTAGTTTAGTGTATTAGTGAATATAAATTACATTTCCTTTTGAGATTTTTTACATTATAGGCTGCCTTAAAAACATCTGGATGGGGACAGCAGATGGAAATAAGCCTCTCTGGCAAACTGTGGCTTACAGTACACCTGTTGATTGGTTTGCATTGTCTGTTTGCAAATAAAAAAAATGTACAGGGTAAGATAATTGGGATGACTTGACCCAGTAGAAAAAAATGGTAAATGAATGGTAAATACATGGATCTGCCCTTTTCTTACCTTCTCTAGTGTGTCTTCATGAAGCTCATTAAGGTTCAAAGTGTAGATGCCCTCCTCTGCCCCAAGAATAAGGTACTGATCTAAGAAGGGAAAGCGTTTGTTAAAGGGAAACTATTATTACTTCTTTGCGACACAAAGACCAAACTATAACATAACATTGATATTGACTTGAGACCTTACTATCCTACCTCTTGTTTTGGGTAAAACCCATGTGACAGCACAGTGGATTCTGAGAGGACAGCCGTTGAAGACTTTGGAGAAACAAGCTCCCATCTACAGAACCGGCACAACAACACAACAACTGATTCACCATTGGTCTGACGTCGCTAAAGTGGCCCCTCAATTTTAAAATGACATCCATTGGAACAAAAGCGGCACGTATTATTGTTACATTATTGCATAACACATTGGCGACTTCAACAACAGCAAGACACAAAATACCCCCTGAGAAGCGTATAAACTGAAACAAAATACACTCAAATATTTTATGGAAAGGTTTCTTTTACATAAAAATCCAATGCGGTTTGAATCATGCCATGCCAGGAAGCTTATTTTGTTAGTCATCAGGAGGTTGCAATTGGTCAGCTTCTATCTTTAAATGCTGTTAAATGTCACACTTACATGGACTTGAGGGGTAGGAGGAAGTCCATGACAATCAGCCCTCTAAAATGTCAAAGGTTACACATAACAAAACACAGGGGATGATAAAACCTGTATATCAAACAGACAATCAACATGTTGCATGATGTGTCACCATTAGACAGACATTAGGAAGTTATTATGTTAGCAAATCACACAAGCTCAGTGATGTTACAACTAAAGGCCGGCGCATGCTTCTGCGTCGGCGTCTGCGTTTGCGTCTTGTGTCGACGGACTCGTTTCCATTCATATGGAATGCCGTTTTAGCCATAATTAAATAAATGAATAAATACATAAATATGCATTTAAATACATCGTGAAATAAATAAATTAGGCAATAAATACATAAATATGAAATACATTTATTTATTTAGTTAACGTTCGAGGTTCGGCGCGGGGGGGGGGGGTGGCGGTGTCAGGGGGGGGGGTGCTGTCGACCGGCGCACCTCCGCGGATACGCGCGCGTGGCCATTACCGGTCTCACACCGTCTGGTTGAGCCCATAGACATAATGTACATGGTTGAGCCTCTATCACAGGGGTCCCCAAACTACGGGCATGCGGCCCGCGGACGAGTCCCGAATGCGGCCCGCCCGGCAAACCTCCGCGAACATAATGCGCGATCATGTGGACACGCGTGCGTATCCACATCCATATCCGCGTGTCCAAAACCCCCCCTCGCTAACCTCCACATACACTCGCGCCGAACCTCTTGTCCAAGAAAAAAAGGAGGGAAAAAAAGACTCCACACTCCCCGGGCAAGGTTGCCCAAAGTGTCTGAAAATCGATCACTTTATCCGGGGGAGACGCCGCACCGAAGCCCTTGTCCCAGCTCTGTTGCATTCGAAACAAAATGTGAGAGATAGCCACGCCCCCTGATTTGCATATTAGAACATGAAATACGCCATTATGAAATAAATACGGCATTATGAAATACGCCATTATGAAATACGCCATTATGAAATACGCCATTATGAAATACGCCATTATGAAATAAATACGGCATTATGAAATACGCCATTATGAAATAAATACAGCATTATGAAATACGGCATTATGAAATACGCCATTATAAATAAAAGTGTCTATAAATAAATAAATAAATGCGGCATTATGAAATAAAAGTTTCTATAAATAAATAAATGTATTTCATATTTATGTATTTATTGCCCAATTTATTTATTTCACGATGTATTTAAGTGCATATTTATGTATTTATTGATTTATTTAATTATGGCTAAAACGGCATTCCATACATTCATGGTTCAAAAGGCTTGCGTGTGTTGCAAAGCAATTCACCGGCAGAAAAATAGGTGGAAACTCTGAAAACGCAGAAGCATTTAACTAGGCTTTATATGAGATACAGATGTTTGGCTTCAACTCACAGCGTCCTCTGTGTTTTTCCTCAGTGTGCTCCATTCCGGTGAGAGTGGCGTCTCTCTTTTCGTAGAGCAAACGGTGGAAACCTTCTTCTTCTCAGCCGCTGCAGCGCCCCCCTCAGGCAGGTACGGGCCGCTGCCGCGCTCACTGATGTCGTGTGTTGCCGAGCACCTGGCCAACACTAGTCAAACACAAGCGAGAGCAAGGGGAAGGCATTGTTTACGAGCTAGAAATCTGGAAAATTGTGTAAACAATACTTGCAATTGCTCCTATATCAGCTAGTAATGCTACATGCAAATAATTCTACCAGCTAACAATGCTTGCAGGGAATGGTGCTACTAGCTAATGACGCTTCCTCTAAATCAGGGGTCCCCACTCATTTTCTTGTGAAGGCCACATAACTATTCCCTTTTCTGACGGGGGGCCGCTTATCTTCTGTAAAATGGTGCCCTCTAACCGTTGGTTGGCAGTTGTGTGTTAGCCAATGCGATGCACAAACAGTAGAAGTAGAATGAAAGTACAAAATGAAGTACTCCATTGGTATCACTTTAAAAGGTGGTGGTATTGTTGCGGCAACATCAATTGTTAAAGGTTATGCCGCCTGACATTTTGTCCTCGCTTTAGTCATTTTTGGTGGCACCTATTATGCTTGTGATATTGACCTGAATGACAGCCAGAGAGAGTGGGCTACAAGATTCACTATCAATATACCTCATTCGTCATTAGTTATCAGACATCACAGAAGCCATCGCTGTTACGTAGTCACGCTTGCCTGTGTGCTTGGGTCTCACAACCGTAAAGTCAAACCAATAGCTAGCGCCGAGCTAAGCACAAAGCCGATAGTTAGGAGATCCATTATGGTGTCTAGCCGAGTGTTGTACCTGCTGTGGAGGTGGGGTCAGCAGTGACGGCAGCGTCAGGGCCCAGTGTGCAGCTGGGTCTCATTGTCAGGTCACTATCCTCTGTGTTGGGTGTTAAAGACCTGAAGGCTGGTAGAGATGCTGTGGACGGACAAAATAAACCGCTCTTCCTACCTCCCTGAAAAGAAAATAGCAAAGACATCAATGACTTTTAAGACATAATGAGGTCAACATGTTTAGCCGTGTAAGTCAATTGCATACTGCACAATTATCCTAAGAATTGTATAACATGTTGTAAAGTTGATATGTGTAGCAGATCCACCTTAAACTTTGCATTGATCCCATCTGAGTTTCAGGAAAACGTTCTGAATGCGTTATCAATATGCACTTTTTAGCATCTTACTCCTAAAAATCTGAGTTCAACAGATGGACAAACCCCTCTCCGTACATGTCTGTATTCATTAATTGCGTCTCTGATGACTGACTGACGTATTGTCTTGATGCATATAAAACTCTTCCGGAGCAGGTGCTTGAGTCTGTACTGTTAAAGACAGTATCTCTCTTCAACCTTTCTGAACGGACTCTGGTCAGTGCGAGGTTAAAGCTGCCATATTTCCTCAGATCAATTTTTACAAATCGACTTACGTCGATGAGAGGTGGACGACAGCCTCTTCCAATCAACTTTCCAAATCAGCTTGAGTCGATGACAGAACATTTAGCTATGCAAGGAACACACGTGGTGTCCCTTCCCCTCCACATGCATGGATGAATGTTTTATTTGTTGCTTAGATATTAGGATATTGTATAGTAGCTTTGGGTGATTTCAAATAGTGTTGATGGAAGTTAATAAACCCTGTTATACTTTAAGGAGCAGTTTTCTGTGATTTCTGTGTGCTGTAGTGCTGGCTGGAAACAGCCAGTGTGCAAACTCAAACCTTAGATTCCTTGCTCTTAATGAGTGAATATCAATTATGTGACTTGATTTATAGTTTGGTTATTAGCCCCTTTTTTAGGTTGGTGCCCCATTTTTTATTTATTTTGTAAAGTATTTTAGGGATATTAATAATTATATGTTAATGATTTAATTTCACACTGGCTATCAACCAACACATTTCCCCCTACGTCGCGCCCGGCGTAAGGCCAAGCCCAACAGCAGGCTCCTTTGTTTGTATACACCTCGTTCAATTTAATGACATGGTGTAACTAAACTTTTAATTGGTACTGTATAAACTAAAATTATATTCATTTCTAAATTAAGTACAAATATTACCTCACTTTTCCACTTGAGTTTATTTATTTATTTCCTGAAAATGAAATTGCAAATAAATGAACTTTTTTGGAATTTGGAATTTTTGTTGTGCAAACATACACAAACCTATGGAAAGAACCTGTATGCAGTGTGCAATTGGACCACAGCTTCAGTGAATAGTTGCCTAGTTACCACTTACATCAGTAGATGGCGCCCTCTTAATGGTTAAACTTCTGAAAGACAAAAGGAAGCGCAATGTCAGATTGGGCTTCACAAAAACGATCAAATAGCAATAATAAGCGCCAAAGCAATAAGCTGGAGCACAAATGCAGATGCTGAAGATGCTACGGACGGGGTAACAGACACACATCTTTACAAAACGCGACAAAAAAAGATAGACAAAGCCCAAAAAGCTGAGGAGCAGTGGGTTGATGTAGAAACAAATCCACATCCAGTGTGTGACTTTTGGGGATGGGATTAGTGGAGCGGGAACATAAACCCACTGATTATGTCAACGTTGTTTGGCATTAGCTTTTGTTGAAATCATGAAGAGCATCATAAGAAACAAATAGATTCTCAGGTGAATTCATTTGGGATGGGAGGTGGGATGGGGCACCGCTGTTAGGAGAGGCTGGAGTTGATGGACGTAGCCTACCTCAGCTGCAGAGCTTGCTCCACACATTCCAACAGGCTCCTGCAACAGGAAGACCTGGTGTTTATCTGACTACGGGGCTGAATGGCCCACAACAAAGGGGGGGAGGGTCTGATTCTAGTCCAAGGATATTAGGACTGAGGCTCAGACTGCTGATGTTCTGTGCCACATTTAAGGATAATTTCACATAATTACTGTTCAGATGTTATTTCCTATCATTTAAATCAGTAATGGTAGCATTGTACCCAGTTGTGTTTGGATCTTCAATGAATGGGATGTTTTCTGTATAACTACTCCGCCTCTTCTCTTTAGACTCCGGAATGGATATGCTTTTTTTTGCTCTCCATTTGATAGAAACCGTTTTGTTTGACCACATAGAATCTCGAGAGGTGAGTTCCATACACAGTTACAGTACTTTAGTGCAAACTATTCCTTTAAAATCAAAATTGCCCATTTGATCCCATTCATTCTTCCTTCCTTTTTCCTTCTTCCGTCAAAACCTGAATCCTACATGACCCCCAATTGAACAACGACAAGGTTGGTCTGATATTTAAGTTTTATAAGAAGATCACTTCTTTCTAACTCCACACCTCCACGTTTATTTACTTTTCAAACTTGTTCTCTTTGGACCAAATGGACATTGACTTACGTGACATCATACTTCAAACAGCTTCCTCTGAGGACAATTACAGTTTAGCTTTTTCATTCAAGCAGTAATACCCGCAGCCAAACTTTGATATGTCAAATCAGTCGGGTTACCCTTTAAAGGAATGCAATCCAATTCAGGTGCACTACTGGACACAGAACATAATCAGGTTTTCCCACTATTTTCTTCAGATGAATTACTGATAGCTTCGAAGAGAGCATCCTCACCAACATCCGAACATCTTAAAACCATAATGTTACCGACACAGAATGAAAGTAGAAAGAAGGCTTACGGTGAGTTGTCTTCGTCTCCAGACAGACTCCAGTTATCATCACAGGAGCTCTGCTGAAGGGCGGGAAGCACATTTCATGGTCATTTTAATGTATATCATCAGCATACATCACACAGAAAAAAAAAATCTCACCAAACCAGGATATGGCTCAGTGACTTTCCTCAGTGGAGGCCCAAACTTCATCTGGTCGACTGCAAAGAGAACATGATGAGAATGAGTGTTGTGTTAAGCAGTATTCACACAGAAAATGGGATGAAGACAAAGAGCAGGCTACTGGCTACCACGCTTTCACTCACGTGAGTGCTCATAAAACACACAGCTTCACACAGAAAGCACCGTGCTACCACACATGCGTCTCAGCTCAGTACTGACCTGGCACTGAAGCAGACCTGCTTCTACAGCCCTGACCCAAAACATATTGGACAATGGCAATTGCAATGTGACAGTTTACATCTGTTTCAGTGCACTGAGCGGTTTTGCTGCTATGGTAAAAAAGTAGCTTGTGGTGGCTCATGTTATTCTCGTGTACAAAGGTTACACAGGTCAATATCCGTGTTACTATTCTTACACCCATGACTCATAACATACAGTACACTATATACTAGACAGAAACAAACAAATAACTAAAAGCTGAATAAACAGCACATCTGCATGTGCACAGACTGTAAAGCCCTCCGAGGCAAATTTGTAATTTGCGATTTTGGGCTATACAAAATAAAATGAATTGAATTGAATCCGCCCTGACATGCAAGTAAACAAAAAACATTCACATCGAAAAATGTAATAGATATTTATCCAAAATGTCATTGCAAGAATCTTTTGAAACCACTGAAGAATAATTAATCTAATAAGTCATGGACAGTCATTGCCCAATGATTGGGAATCCATAGTTATTGGAGACTACCTTACTGTTTATTTAATATAACCAGAATGCACGCAAAACGATGACATTCTAATGTGGAGTCTGGTTTAGCACGTCTGCTTTTCAGAGGACGGAACCCTCCATGCACTCGCCTCGAGCCAGCGCTCATCAACGCATCTGAACTTCTGTTTCTCTGATGCTTGACAAAAACGTGGTTAAGGGAGAAGCAGATATTCGTGTGGGTAAAGAGAACACATACAGCAAAAAAAATGAACCGGATAGAGGAAGTAGTTGTCTCGTCTCAGCTCACTTGTCTCTCATGGTGTATTTCTGAATGCCTGTATTAATAGATTAATAGATAAATAGACACGTTTATCATCATTTTCATATCATCATCTTGATTGATGATTTACATCATCAAAGTCCATAACTCCATACTAGAAGTCCTTCAAACTTGCTCAGCTTTGAACTTTGGTACGTACATTCGTGGTACCCAGTGGATGAAGCTGAAGGACTATGGTGATCTTCTGACTTCTTTTAGCATCACTAGCAGGTCACAGTTCCCTTTCGACATTTGGTATAAAAAACATTCAGGATTCCTAGAGGATGAACCCTACAGACTATAGGCATGACCCCAGTTTTCCTCTATTACACTTAAAATGTATGGTTTTGAGGGAAATATATCAACTGTGTAATGGATTGCCAAGAAATGTTGTCCATTTGTGTTCTCATCAAGCTGAATCTTAACAACTTTTGTCACGCCAAGACACTAATTTGCCAAATACTTTGGTTGCTAACTAAATACAGACAGGACCGAATCCATTCCCACAAAAAGAAGCTAAAAGCTTAAAACTGGCACTAGCATGTTATCAAAAGACCATGCCACTGCCACTGCCACTGCCACCACTATTGGTTGACAGTAGTAACAGTGTGGGCCCTCATGTCTTGTTGTGGCTTGAGCGTCTATGAATAGCACGCTGTTTGACAGGGAAGTTGAGGTCAGGTTGACTATGATTTGGTACCGAGCAGAGTGTAAAGCTGTTACGCCACAACAAGGCTATTGGCCCCTGCAGCGGCATGAAGTCAGTGCATAGAAGCACCACTGTCTGTCACAGACCACTGGCATGTTCTCAGTGCCATCCTCTGACGCAGCCCTCGTCCCACATGCATGGACGATGCCAGTCTGACTGAGAGGCCTTTGTCCTCATTCATATTATGGAGGTTACCACACTGAATACTGGGGGTCATGGTGGACAATAAAGCCACTCTTCAGCAAGTACAACCAACACACAGTATATTTAGACATGCGTGTATCGATTGATTCAGAAATAAGATATTACTGTGCGATATTTACCTTCTACATGGATTATATGTTGAGCTCCATAAAGGCCGGCTGCCGATAACATACGTTATTAGAGGTCAAATGCTTATAGCAATACTGTTGGCGTTCTCTTGTGCTGTAGTTGACATTAATATAATGATAATAAAATCATAAAAACATTATAGTGTACATACATATGAAGTCATTTGAGATGAATTACAGTAATGATGCAGCTGCATATCTGTGTGTTTTAGCAGTTTGAGTCAGCATGTTTTTAGCTTAGCTAACAAGCACCAGCATGCTAACATTCTCCCAGTGATAATGCTAGCGTGCTCGACGGTCAGCAGGTATAATGGGGCCATCTTAGTTTTAACATGCTAACTGTAGATTAGCTTGCTCCGAACACAGCAGTATGGGGTGTAAAGTGTGTGTGTGTGTGTGTGTGTGTGTGTGCGTGCGTGCGTGTCCTCACATTGTTCTTCAGACAGGCTCCTCTCTACAGACAGGTGTTTCCCTGCGGACTGAATCTTGTCAGGAGCCACTTCCCCAACCTGTGGACAGATCACAGCTTGTTGGTGGCTGAGCAGACAGCACAGACTCCCTGGCTGAGGCGCCTCCTCGCAGCACTGACCTCCAGCTCGTTGTCGTCCATGCTGTGCGTGTGGCTGTTGTGGAGCTCGGGGTTGTTGGCCATGTCCAGCAGCTCTATGACCAGGTTGCGGGTCAGGAGCTGTGTCACAAACGGATGCTGGAGAAACAAGTTACAGATCATGACTTAGAGCAATAACAAAATATCATGCTCGATGATTCCAGTGCTTTGATTCAAGACTGAAACAAACAAATATATTCACTATTAACTAAATCTGTTGATTCATTTTATGACCGTTCAATTAATTGTCTAGCTATATCTATAGTGCGTCAGTGAAACGGTAAAAACAGTCAATGTTTTGTGCAACGAACAGTAAAACCAAGTTTGTGAAAAGAGAAATCAGTTGTAGCCCCAAGTGAAGTATGTGTATTCACAAAACACGGATCATGTATCAGACGGTGTACTTTAGGCTAAAACATCCTAAACTGTATTAAAGACATTTACCGCCTACCTTCCATCATTATGTTCTGCAGTTTATACTTTTGGTTAGTTTGAATAAGTAAACTGTATTTGTCCGTCTTAAAAAACGGTATATAATATATATATATGTATATATATATATATATATTATTTATATATATATATATATAGTGCTATATTGTATTTAGCCAAATCCAGGTCAAAAGTTTGGATCAAAAATACTTTTGGTCTCGAGTCTTGGAAAACATAACAACGTATTTAAAATAAAAAAAGTGGACAAAAAGTATTTGGGTTGAATATAGTTTTTGACTCAGTTCTAGAACTTTTTTGAGTAAAATGTCTTCAATTATATATATTTTTTGATATTTGCTGTATTATATTTTGCCATCTATGAGAATTTAAAAAGGTAAAACTATTGTCAACAGCTTTGTTTTTTTCTTATTTGAGCGACACACCCTCTTAACATAGCGAACAGTTCTTTGCTGCTATGTTAAAGCTCCTAATATCGTATGTTGCTCCTTTAAATATGGAATCATGAGGTAAAACTAACACCTTAGTATCACCCAGCTTGTGTGTGCAACCATAAAGAGAATCAATCTTCTGCATATGCATGCATGATTCATGGTTGGAGATGGGTGAATTGTTAATGGCAGGCTATAAAGAGCAACTCACCTGCAGCAGCGTCTCCGCTGAGGGTCGTTTACGAGGGCTTTTAATCAAAGACATCTTCACAAAGCTTTGGAAACCAGCCGACCTGCAGAGAGCGAACAAATTGTCCATCAAGACAATATTGATGAGATTGGAAAACAACAACCCCATACATGAGGACCACAGACGGTTAAACTCACCATTTGGTTTTGTCCTTTAGTCTTGGAGGCTGGAAACTGCTCTTTGACATCAACATCAGCGCCCTGAAACATTGTTTGAAACGTCAAGGGCTGGAAAAAGGTTTCAATGGTTTACATGCAGTAACGGCGCAGTAATAAAATATACACAACAGGCAGCCGAGCTGTTACTAACACAAGATCTCATGGCTTTTGACCGTTTCCCGGTCGACCTACCTCATTGGGTGGAGGTCAAACATGGGAGGCTGGAGCTCAGCCAGCTCGATGGCGGTGATGCCGACGGCCCAGATGTCACACAGGTGGTTGTAGCCACCTTTCTTCTCGACGGCAGCCACCTCTGGAGCCATCCTGCGTGAAAAAGGTACAGAAGAAGAGGAGAGAAACATCAGATAAAACATTCCTGAAACGGACATTGGACTTTTACTGATTAACTTGCCATCGTTGTCGACCTCTGATATAACACAATTTGGTTACATGTTAACTTTCTCAATTTATTTGGGATTAGTTGAACTTAAGTCTTGATGGCGTTTTTAATATGTTAACCAATCGGGAACAACTAGTATTCTGTAATTGTCACAGTTCTGATCCACATCCTCCTCCTGCGTCAGGGAGACCTGGATTCGCACACGAGAACGCCATAGCGACTGGAATTCTGCAGCACAGTGTGAGGTATTTTTGGCCGGATTAGCTGACTACATTAAGGACGAACTAATTTCGTTTGATTTATCGGCCGACCTGGATGGCTCGGTGGAACTAACTTCCCGAGTGGACCGGCACATCCAGGCAAGGCGACAGGAGCGACGCAGGGGAGAGACAGACTTCATGGCTCTCCTCCGGCTACCAGCATCACCCCAGAGCCTCAACCAGGAGGAGGAGGATGTGGATCAGAGCTGTGACAGTAATGGCTGATTAATTCACATTTGATGCACAAGTACAGTGCCGGCCCGAGCCTCTTGGGGGCCCTAAGCAGAATTTTACTCCCACCACGCAGAGTCACCTGTGCTAGAAGATTATTGGCACAAATGTCAAGCTATAATGTTATAGCGAAAATTATAAATGAATACAGTGAGGTTATAATACAAAACTGGGGCTGCTCGCAGCACTGAACGGGCCTTAGCCTCCCCTCGCATGTCAGCCAGAAACGTGGTCAAAAAGTGAAAAGAGAAGAAAAAAAAACCTGGTCGCAGGTGTTTTGATGTTTAAATATGTCCCCCAGTGGCCGTTAGCTGTAAGAATCCATAGATTAGCCGGACCGTTATATAAGCCGCAGAATCGAAAAATAGGAATAGTTATAGTCCGAAAATTATGGTACTATCCATTTTCCCTATCATATAACCAATTACCATTGCTTTTACAGTTTAACTATATAACTGTAACTTATGTTACTTATGCAATGTACTCAATTAATGAATGAATCCCAATTCTACCTTGAGGTCTTGAATCTGCAATTTTAAAACACAATAATTCGGTTCATCAACATTTGCACAGTCACTTAGACAGTGCACCGATTGTGTAAACTATATTACATGGGTATGTTATATTTACTATGTCAAAGGCTTCTGATAATTTGATGACGTGAATGTCAAATACAGCTGACATGTACTTTGAGCATTACATGACATGAATACTGCTGCTTTCTTGAGTCAAAGAACATAAATAGCCGTCCATAGTGAAAACTTGTTTCTATCATTTAAATATATAAATATATATAATATATAAATATTTAAAAAGTGTTGAGCAGTTGTTGGCTCACTCAAGAGTCTTTAACTAAGGAGTAGATGTGGGGGAGATGGAAGAGGAATGTGCCTGTGGTACTCGTGACTTTTAGTTGACGGGAACCAATCAACACCTCTGTGAACCGCACATGGTCATGATACCACATTTAAGTCAAATTAAATCTTTTCTCATTTTCTAGCAATACACGTACAGTTCAGGACGGTCAACATTCAGAGTGGCACAAACTACAGAGAATCTCAGAAAGATCCAAACAGGTGATAAACAACACTAAATCAAATGGGCCGTGTCTGAAAACCACTTTGTTTCCTCCTGCAAACATTCTGCATTGTGGGTGGTATCCAGGGTTCTTTAATGAAGTAAGTGTAAAAAAAGAGTTTCCATCTATTGTGTACATTTAAAAAAATGATTGTGTTATTATATGGCTGAGTAGACAGGCAGGTAACATCATCCACCTTACCAGTAGGGAGTGCCTATAAAAGACTTCCTCTTGGCTACAGAGGCACTGATCTCTGCTGCCACGCCAAAGTCAGCTAGAACAGAAGAGGCAGGAAGGGTTACGCATGAGGCGAGATGCTACAATGCAACATGGACGGCCAAGTTAAGCACACTAAACGAGTAGTTAAAGAGGTAACGTCAATGTGCATGCGTGTGTGTGTGTGTGTGTCCACTGACCCAGTTTCACATCTCCTCTCTCTGTCAACAGAATGTTGGCTCCCTGCAGAGAGAGAACACACACCGATCGAAACTATTTTACACATGATTACCCCCACACTATACGAATACATGGTAAAACTGCAAAAACCCAAACAAAGACAAGAAGAAATGGGAAAGCTCCTGCACCTTTATGTCTCTGTGCATTTTGCCAGTTTCGTGCAGGTGGTACAAACCCTGGAAAATAAGAAAAAAATCACCTGTACGTCTTTCATTATTAAATAAATAGTAAACCATAACTTCACGCAAGTCCATTTTAACCGTTAAGGAGTAACCCACAAAAAGCTAATATTATATGAAATTATTTCATATATTAATGGACAGCGATGAACACTGTAAACAACGGTCTATCTGGCCTGTGTACCTCTGCAGTACGTTTAAGCGGTCAGGCGAGGTCAAATACTAGTTAGCTCTGCTGTGGCTTGTGGTCACTCGGTCAGACGAGCATCTGAAGCCAGTTGAGCAACAAGCTGCCTCTCCCACTAAAAGAGCTCACCTGGAGGGTTTCTCTGCACACGTAGGCGATCTGTTTCTCCTTCAGAGGGCCCGTCACTGAGGACAACAACTTGATTAATGGCTCATAGAGATCCAGCCCGCGGGTACATTTCTACAAATAGAGAAGTAGCTTTTCGGAGCTTCCACATCACAGTAATTATACAAACGTCTCAAGATGAACCCAGTGATTACAAGTCGGACAGTTTGGAGAAAACATGAATTTACAGATGAGATTATTTGCATCTAGAGATATTTCCAGCTCAGGTTGAAGTGAACATAGCGTGCCGATTTTAATATCTTATTGCTTTAGAAGGTTAACACATTGATGGATTATTTTCTTTTTGACAGGGCTCCAGCTGTCCCTTTTTTTAAACCCCAATAGTCCTACAAATGTCCTACTAAACAAGAAGCCCAGATATGTGTAACAAACCAAGGACTTTCCGCAGGAGACCCTTGTTCCTGTCCTACGGCAAACCAAGTTAAACGTACCTTTATTTACCATGGTTTTGTTATGTATTGAGGTACGAGCAAACCTACTAGATCAAGCAAAACTTCTCCAAATGCCTTTGTTGCTTCAACCTGACCACCTAAACCTAAAAGAATACATACACAAAGATTATTTAGAAAAAAACATATACGTAAGAAATGTAAACTATCCCAAAAATGCAGACCTCTGAAACTGAAACTAGACTGGAGCTTTAGAGTTTCTACTCCTGCCGCTGAGCCACGTTAACCCGATTTTAGTCGAGCAGATAATAATGAAGTAGACGTAGTACAAGCGTTCAAAACTCTACAACTATTTGTGTATTTATACCGTGGTAAATATCTTGAAGGGACCCGCCCCCGCAGTACTCCATGCAGATCCACAGCTTGGTGTTCCTGGAAAGCGCACGCACGCACGCACGCACGCACACACGCATACGCACACACGCGCACACACGCACACACGCACGCACACACACACACGCACACACGCACACACGCACACACCTTTTATCTCGGTGTTTGACATGAGATGTGATTATTCTCCAGTTTAGGGATTGTGAAGGGCGACATTGAAGCATTCAGCACCTGTGGTAGCTGCCGAAGTAGGCCACGATGTTTTTGTGCTTGCATTCCTTCATCATGGTGATCTCCTGCTGGATGGACGTGATGTCATCGCCTGGACACACAGAAAGTTTAGTCACTGTCTTCTCTCACAATAGTCTGGTGTTGGTGCTCGGAGCTTCTACTAGAGGTTATAGAGGAGTCAAAGTAGGGTTTGCTTAGTTGCAGACCTGGTATACAACGCTGAAATAGCATTCACAGACGGGCCTATCAGGAGAACAAATGGAAATGCTTTTGCTCATATTTTCTTCTGCAGCCAGAGCAGACTGGTCTTCAAGAGCTGTATTGAAGAATTTCAGACAGAGGGTGAACGCAGGTAGGTTCAGATGGACAGTAGGACAAATATAGTGTGTTTTTGTTACATTAAAGCA
Organism: Apeltes quadracus; assembly: GCA_021346845.1. Classification (NCBI taxonomy): domain Eukaryota; kingdom Metazoa; phylum Chordata; class Actinopteri; order Perciformes; family Gasterosteidae; genus Apeltes; species Apeltes quadracus. Next base: position 11,091,129 of record CM037923.1, read on the forward strand.
TGTCCACTTTTTTTAGTAGAAAGACATTTCTGAGCCTGAAAATGAGCATGATGTGTGATCTTTAATATTAGTTTATCCAGGGATGTACAGATTTACTTAATTTAGAACAAGTTCTTTAGGCAAAAAGTCCAGGTCTTTGCTCAACTAACTTGAAATCTCAGCTTTGACTCAAGACTCGCTGACACTTAAATCATTTTTATTATCACTCTTATGACTTATAGTAATCTAACCATTTCTTGTCCTAAGCTGTTCTATTAGAATTCAAAGGTTTTACAAATAAGCATATGAGAGAATGAGGGAATGAGGTGAGACTAACCAGGGTCCAGCTTGACAATTTTGATAGCTGCCAGTTCAGACGTCCCGATGTTACGAGCCTGAAGGGACGGGAAAAATACGTTTTTAAAAACATGTACATTATGACATGCATTTCTATTAGTACTCATGTGATACGCACTAACGTGTCTATGTACATTTCCAGAGTTCTCCAAGTTAAGAGCAGCAAGCAATATCTGTGCAGTGGTGTGCGCCTGAAAATCAGATGTTCTACAGAGGATCCACAAATATCTTGTATAAAGCCAACTGTTGTTTGATCGATCACATCCATCACATACAAATTTTTCCAATTAAAGAATGTGCTGTCATGGTTTAAGCTCTGCCCAATCCATCAAGATGGGAAACCTGGACATTACATACAACTGATGATTGATTAGTACAGTCTGTGGTCTCGCCTTTAACCCTCTATTGATTCCATAGCACGGGAATCAATATAAATAGCATTGGGGAGTTTCCGTTTGTCCCTGACAAGCATTAGGTCAGAACTGAGAGTTACGTGTAGTCACAGCCAGGTCGAGGTTTCAATACTGAAGTCAGAACACAACTGGAGGTCAAAGTAATCCAGTAACAAAGCAAACCCAAGCCACCTCAGCCAATAGTGGAAAGGGCTTAAACCATTTGTTTCTCCCTGTAGAATGTAAAAGGTGAAGGTGAATGCTGTCTCCAAGCAGCTCTACGTCAGACTGCGCTAACGTAGCATGGACTGTTTTTGACTCAATAAAATGAGGCAGCCACCAATGGGATGAGCAGATCGCCTCAACACAACCTGCGGCCCCGCGGCAGTCACTTCCTGTTTGCTTTCCTGTTCTGGGCTTTCTGCAACTGCAATGATAGTATCATCTCTGAGAGGATTTTTACACACACAAGCCTGTAACAACAGCAGTTCATTCAAAGTGATGTACAAATTTGTAATGGAAGCTTTACTGCACTTCACTATCAGACACTCAAATTAGCCAATATGAAATAAAGTGAGTCGTCCTCATTTCATGTTGAATACAAAAGGAAAGCAAGGGCCATGAACAACCTCGGAAAAGATGGAACTTTGTGTTGAAATGAGAAGTAGTAAAATGGCTCGTCATACGAAAGGAACCATTCACAAGCAACTAAACACTTGCTTATTCAATATGAACTGCTAGATGCTAGCGACCTTTGCGTTTCTATTATTTTGCTAACTTTATAACTTTCTTGTGCTGTTGTTACAATACATGTGTAGTTTTTTGTGTCCCCTGAAACAAACCCCATTTGTTCTCAGTTCTTGTTTTATTGAGACTGAAGCAGAAGCGTGAGGAACGATGAGTTAACTACTAAGATGCTAACGAGCTGAAAGGAGATCTATAAGGGATATCATTCTATTTAGACTAGGATTTCATTCTCTCTGGAACTTAAGAGTGTGCATCAAGCTTAAATGGATGTACATCAAACAGCTGAGGACATATTTCATATTTCACTCTGCGGCCAAAGCTGCCCTCCATAGAGTCGCACGAAAATACTGGTTAGGGGAATGTTGTGTTTAGAAGCATGTTTGGTTATTAGCTCGTATGAAACCAAACTATACATTGTCTTATATAAATATGTTGTTAGTCAAATTACTATGATACAAGTGAATAAATGACATAAGTTTGTCGTCACAATACATTTGCACAAAGTAATCAAGTCACTACTATCTGAAAAACAACTGTTGTGCTATTGTGTAACATAAAGCACAAACTACGGTCTGTACCAATATTGAAGATGCGCTTGGCCACTTGATTACTCCAAATATGAGGTTCATAAAAAATTGCAACCGTTTATTTGCAGCAACCAAAATCGGATGTCTGGTTGCCAGCCTCCTTTAAAGATAGTTGCTGGTTTGGCAAAAAAACACTGTTAAAACAGATTTTATTGAATGGACTGGCTTATCGGAGCCATGAGAGGAAATGTGCCAAGATCAAGTCCACTTTACTCTGAATAGCATCAGTGGAATGAGAATCCATTAGAAGCCCACACAGTCACATGTTCAGAGGCTTTCCCCTTGACTACTGCAGTTCCAGTTCCACCGAACCCACCAGCAGTGACAGTGGGAGTGACAATGTGCTATTGTGTGTCGCTGTATGAAGTGCTGGTCCCGTTAAAAGCCAACCCGACACACCAGCTCAAATCTTGGAGACGCTCTGCCAAAGTCAGATGAACATTGCCCAGAATGAAGTCAACTCAACTCTACAAGTTTGAACCGGGTTTTGTGAATGACAGCTGGACCAATGGATGATTGACAACGTATGAAGGGTTACGGGTCCCTTGTTTGATGAACTAACATCACCTGGTAGATAGTAGAGGGGGAGAGGTTGCATCAGCTTGAAAGGGTATGAATAAGAATATGAACAATCTGAAAGTGGGACAGCCTGAAGCCCTTAGAGTCCGGGATGCGGACATTGGGATTGTAGCTCAGAGAATCATCTCTGCAAGGTCCAGCCTGTCTCTCATCAACTTCAACTCCATTAGCAGTTGTTTTCAGTGCAAAGTCTCTGATTAAACCACTGGAGAGGGAAACATTCAGCAGCTAAAGAGGCAGACGACCTGCTCAGGAGGTGGTGGCGACCAAAGCAGAGCTTCAAGAAAGGAAGCACTTTTACGGGGTGATCATTTTAGTTGTGTTTACGTCATATTTTCCCCAAGTGGCCAAACAAAAATAATCCATCAATGCAATTAACATCTGTATGAGTCATTCTGTACACATGACATCCATTGCAGTCTGTCCATCCCGGGAGAGGGATCCCTCCTCTGACGTTCTCCCTAAGGTTTCTTCCCTTTTTTCCCTGGAAGGGTTTTTTTCATTTTTTGGGGAGTTGTTCCTGTGCCGATGTGAGGGTCTTGGGACGGAGGATGTTGCATGTGTACAGACTGTAAAGCCCTCCGAGGCAAATTTGTAATTTGCGATTTTGAGCTATACAAAATAAAATGAATTGAATTTGAAGAGAACTCCAGTGATTTATTACTCCTATAACAATATTGGACTGATGGTGGATTTTTATTTGTCTTTTATTCATCCACAACTACCTCTTCATCAAACCCCAGCGCCTACATTACCCCAAACAGCTGATGAGCCTGCAGCAGAGATGAGCCTCTCACATCTTTTCCAATCGCTCCTCCAGCTGTTTGCTCTTCACACTTGTAGTCTTCCGACCCCACTGGACTCACTGTGTCCAGCTGACTGAGAATAGGTGGTGACACGAGGGAAGAAGGTCCCGTCTGCGTTACAATGAGCTCTACTCAACAAAATAACATTATAAAGAAACCTCTGGGATTTGCATTAAGACAGCTGACAGCTGAAGAAAGGATACAAAAAAAACATGCCACGTTACAAGTTCATTTTTCAAAAACACAACTCATTCATGCCAGCCAACAGTTTCCCATGCAGCCACAGCCAAATGACAGTGGAGAGTGGAGCGTAAGCACTACATGTTGCACATCCGATGAACCTGCTCAGCCCAGTAAAGTCCCATGGTTGATGTGGGTGAAGGCTGTTTACGACACGTCATCCAGCTGCATGAAGGCAAAACACTTCCTGTAACCGCTGATTGAAGCTCAGCCCAGAGCGTAACGTGCAGTTTGGCACGCCAGTCATGCACAAACCACAAAAGCATAAACTGGAGACACACTAGAAGAGTTCTGATGAGAAAAAAGACTGGATCTGCAAAGACCTCTGTATCACGTAGATAGAACGCTGCTTTTTATTATAAGCCCCACCATGGCCTTTATCTGGGCTATAAAAAAAGAAACAATACAAATTCTTGTGTTGCTTCTGCAGGATGCACATGGCACGGAAGCAGTTTGCCGTCACAGGATGTTTGCACCCTGACGCTCCAACGGTGACGCGAGACAGTTACTCAATACATGGGTCAGATGATATTACAAGGTGAACGGTTTAAGGAATAACATTTTTTGTATCTGACACAAAATGCGTTTAGTAGTAGATACAGTGCCGCACGACCAGAGGTATTCATTCTGAATATCATTTTCTGTTGAATAATTCTGTTCATTTTACGTCTATATTTGCATTTTGTTGAAGCCCAGTGACCCGTGTTTGATATCTGGATGCTGGAATATTTGACATTTTTGTGTATCCCATTCTGGAATTAGCTCTTAACACATCCTCTCATCTATTCACAGTAATCTGATCGTTAGAGACACCGAAACATATATCAGTGCAATTTGAAAAAATATAACATTAGGGAGATTTGATTAATTTTGTCCACCTGTATGAAAACAACAGGAACCTGGCACAACTGTTGCAACCGACTGGTGAAACACCTGCTCCTCTAAAACCTATTTTGTAATATAATGGACATTATATAGAGCTCAGACTGTGATTTAACCTCTCACACGTTATTGTACAACGTGTCAGACTCCTCCACCTCGATGACAGGAAGTAAAACTCCCCACAGACAGAATCTGTGCTGCTGCACTGAAGCGGGTGTTACTCACCTTGAACACATCTCCATAGGTACCGCATCCAATCCGGTAGACCAGCTCGTAGTCGTCCAAAGGGTCCAGGAACGACACCCCTATCCGGTTCATGATGAGCCTGGCGGGCTTCTCTACTTAATCATCGCGGCTGGAGGAGTCCGGGAGGAATTCAAGCCGCAGCACTGACTGATGCGCCGAATGGATCCGGCTGGCAGGCTGCGCAGCTCCGCTCGGTCTGACGCTGCGCCCTGTCTCCCTGTCTCCCTGTCTCACGGTCTCACTGTCTCACCCCCTCCCTTCCGCCCGATGTCCACATGAGCGGCTCTCCTCTATGAGCTATGGAAGCCCGTTTGTGCCAGAAAAACACTGCTAGAAAAGTAAATCCTGTAAATCAGTATAATTACAAATATTGACAAAACAACAAGAAACGCAGTAAGAAACGAATCATAGTAATAAAAAAAGAAAATGTCACCGTTTTGGTACTTCCTCCTCTTCAGTCATTCAGTCTCTGAAGTTCCTTCCTGCAGAATTCTTACGTCTACGAAACCTGTGAGCATCTCTGGCAAACATTCAGAGGCACATTTGGCGTGTGTGGAGAAACTCAGATCAACTCATCAATTAGTTGATATAATTCTACGATAAACGTTTTTAATTGCTTGAGAATGTCTCATGAAATGTCCTGCAGCCAGGGCTACTTTGTGTTTAGTGTGTGCCGATTAGCAAGTGTTAACATGCTATGGAGGGGAACCCATTCTTTAACAGTTTGTCCACAATGATGAGATGAGACTTCGTATCGCATGATGTTCAATTACAAAGTCACCAATCTGATCTATTCACTGAATGTGCACACGTCAAGAGGAAATATTTAACATGTCCAATTTTTGACTAAAGACAAATATTTAATATAGAATTCCAAAATACATCATATTCCAGATTTCTGATGTTAAAAAGGCAACTGGTATATTGTCTCAAAAAATGTAATTGCATATGTACTTCTCACTATTAGTGGCTGACCCGCTTTGTCTTACTCCATGTCCAATGCCAAGGATGCGTCACAAAATGTCTAAACCAAGATATGCATCGTTTGTGTATTGATTCAGACAGAATCAGCCGCTGGTGCCTGCAGTTCCATCAATGTGAGGTTAGCTGTCACCTGGTAATCACTGCTCATTGGACACACACACACACACACACACACACACACGCTTTTCCCCCCGGAAAGCTTGTTCCAAACCAGAGATTATTTGCATTTGTATTTCCATTCGTTATACTTACTGTGCAGCCTCTTAGAGATCACCCACCTATGAACTTGAGTGTGTATATTTCTAACACACATCTTCACATCTCCCCATAATCAGTTTAATCGGGTCTTTATTACTTGAAGATACAAAAAAAACAAGAACAAAAACCACAATTCATCAAGCAAAGAAGATGTAACAGGGGCCACCTAATGTGGCCCCACAGTCTGAACAGTGCATGGTCTTCCTGGTCTTCTCTAATCATTAGAAATAGGCCCGGCTTTGCTATTCTCCAAATAAAGGCTGTCTACTTTAGATAAGAACAAAGGCAAAGTAAGGCAACGTAGAGCTGGCAAGAAAGAAGCTGTCGAGAGCAGAAGTGGACAATGTTACACAGTAACTATCCTAAATGAATCACTTCCAAGGCTTCAGTCATGGACAGGTTCCTAACGGTACCAGATATTTACACATCTTTTTGCTGCATTCTGGTCATCCTCGTTACTTTGGCTTCAAGACATCCACATGTAAGTCAATGAGAAGTTAATAGTCAGTGTGCAATTGTCTGCCAATTAAAACACAGACTAATGATGAATGAGTGCTTACAATCTATAGAAAACCACACAGTTCCCTCAATCCTTTTTTCGTGAAACATTTTACTTCTTCCGTTTCAGACTTGATCTTTTAAAGTCAAATATATTGCTGGGAACGAGGAGGATTCTGGATTTAAAAACACTGCAGAACTAGGGTTCACAAACCGAAGGTATCCGTGTTGCTGTTCACAGTATTTCCTGCACAGTCCCCCCAGCGCGTCTATATGGACTTGCGCTGCCGCTTCATGAAGGACATGGAGTAGTCCCCGGCTGGCGTGCTCTTCTGCCTCTTCATCTGGACCTGTGACTGGGCCGTGAGCTGCAGCTTGATGGCGCTGGAGTTGACCTTGGCGGCACACAGCAGGCCCTTCATACCCTTCATCTTCTCGCTCTGGAAGGCGACCACGGGCCCGGCCGGGCACGGGGACGCCTGATGCTGGGATGAGGGCGAAGAGTCCGGGCTCGGGGACTTGGGCTTCCCGTCGGCGTCCCCGAGCCGCAGGCCCTGGGAGGAGCGTCGGCGGCCCCCTCCTTCTCCTATCTTCTTGGGCTGGGGTGCTGCTGCTAGCGGGGGATGAGAGGATGGGGAGGAGGGGCCATCGGGGGGACAAGAACCCTGCTCATCCAACTTGGACTCTCTCCTGGGGCCTCGCCTGCGGCCCTCCCGGGGGTCGTCGCTAGACATGTCGTCGTCATCCAGGGACTCTGGCTCCTTGATGACGATCGACACCTTCTGACGCACCTTTGGAATCGACAAAGCCATTTTTAGCTACATAACATAGACGCATTGGGGCTGCGGTCGCCTCCTAGTTCAACGTTCTATTCGGGACTTCTCACCTGAGCATCAAAGCGGCTCAGAGACTGGACCAGGTAGGTGGCCCAGCCCACATGAAGTACTGGCGTGGGACTTCCCTCCTCCCATTTGCAGATGCCATCATAGAAAGACAGCAGGTGGGCAAAGCATTCTGGGTCCTGTAGTGCAGAGAGGGCTGCTGCCTGCTTGGGGTGCTCCTGAAATCAGAGAAAGACCCGTCACTGAAAGACTGAGAATGTCCTTTGTTTCAGCAGCAGTCACATCTTTTTTATGAGCACCGTTACATGCGCTCTTCTGTCTATTGCTACGTGTATTTTTTTTGTGGCAAATGAGTTTTCCCACTACCGTTAATAACGCTCTTCTAATCTAGTTACAGAGCACCGTTTTTTCGTGGATGTAATTATGTATTTTACTCTGACTGTGACTCTGAACAAATCATTACCAAATGACAACTGCTTATCCTGGCTGTATGACAACCAATGAAAAATGTTTAAATAATAATAAAAACATAATATTCTTAAATGTTATTGTTTGGGTAATACTGTGGGCACCTTGAGGTTATTTAAGGGCATAGCCAGGTATTGGACCAGCATGCACAGGCACGACATAGTTTTTACCAGCTAGCCAGAGTAGCGAGTCAGCACAGCACAGGGTGAGCATCCACAAGCTACATCGTATGCGTTTGTTGGCCTCTTTTCAAATAAAATGTGAAACAAAAAAGGAACAGATTGCTTGGACAACCTTGCTAGCTAGAGATAGAGAGTGCTTTGCTCATGAGCCGATATCCCCAAAAATAAACAGTGAAATTTAGATGAGCCGACTGATTCATATTGGATCTACTGGGGATACTCGCCTTGTCAGCTCCCTCTCCTCCCTCGCCAGGACTCTCAGCAGCAGCTGCAGTCTCCTTCAGCAGAGTCGGGATTACGTCGTTGGCAATGTCAAAGAACTCCTTGTAGATCTCCTCATCCTCACGGAAATAGTTATACCTTCAAAAGCAGGAAAGAGGAGAAAAACTGATGTTTACTGTGGGAAGAAGCCAGAAAATATTCTCTAAAATCAGACTGATATTGTGGTTTTACAGGTGAAATGTTTTTTCATCTGCTGGATGTCTTCTGCTTTACAAAAACATTAAATTCAGATTAAGAAATGTCCTCGAGGAGGGAATGCCCACCTGCAACATATTGATTAATAAAGTCATTGCAACAGTCCAGACACACACAATGAAATTGAAGAACAATTGGGAAGCAGGAAAAGGAAGCTGATGGATGGGGAGGGAATGTGGACTGAAGGGTGAGGTATTTTTAGCTGCAGTTTGAGAACTGTGTGTTTAGCGGGGCGGAGAAAGCGTGAGGATGCTGGACACTTCCTGGCTGAGCCGCCACACCCGCGGAGAGGAAAGCCACCGCAGAGAAGAATCTCAACTCAAACTCCGCGGTCACACCACTTGAATCGCCAACTTTGAGAAATCCATTTTTCAGTGGTCACAACAAAAAGGAAGGGCAGAGAGATTCATTTACTGCCATCTTGTGTCCGCCGGCTGAAACAACAACTGACGCTAGTGGTTCACACCAAAGACCGAAGGATTCGAAAATAAATGATGTCAAAAATATAGCTTGATGACCATTGAAAAATAAAAGTGACATGAGAAAGAAAGAAAATAAAGTTTGCTCAGTTAGTAAAAACGTAGTAATAACAATAATAGCAATAAGCATCATTTTTCATCTTTGCTGGTCGTAAGAATTGATTTATTCAAAGATGGAATTAATCTAGAACTCCACTCAGAAAATTACAAGACAAATTGACTCAGGTGAACCAGAAATCCAAAATAGGCAAGCACACCAGGTTTTATGGGAAAAAGCTGAAGATTACTACCAGCAAAAATGTACTGACAGAAAAAGATTTTTTAAAGCAGTCTCAATAATTCATCTGGAACTATTTAAGTCCTTCAACTATTGGTGCAACTATCCTAATTAAAAAACTAAATGTGTATTAAAAATACTGTTATAGAAAAGAGATTAGCATAAGTGTCATAAGCACAGCACCTCCAACATTCACTGTTAATATCTGTCTGTCAATGACATAATGACACTGCAGAAACACACATAAAACGAGACTTGGTTCTGTTGACCTACGGCCCCACTGCATGCTGGGAGGGTCCCAAACACACTTACATCATGTAACTGCAACCAGCCATCACATTAACACTGACTCAGCTTCCTGTTAATCAGCAGATTGACTTGCTGCCCTTTGGGATTGTAACTCAGTCCTTCTAAACGTGAACCTGCAAGTGTGTGACAGACAGCGTGTACTCACTCCTGCATGACCTGAGCGGCCTCGGCCCAGGCCCCAAGAGCCTCCCGCACATCCCTGTGTCTGTAATGGAAACCAGCCAGGTACATGTAGGGGTAGATGTGCTCGTTGTTGTAGTGCTTCTGAGCAGAGCTGACCGCCTGAGAGAGAGAGAGAGAGAGAGAGAGAGAGAGAGAGAGAGAGAGAGAGAGAGAGAGAAAGAAAGCACGCAAACACAGGGAAAATGAAGATTCATTTCTGTTAATTCTGCTTGGAATAGTTTAATAAGTGAGCTTATAATCCTTTTCCTCACATCATATGCGTCATACTGCTGCGTACCCGTGCTGGACTCCTCTCTAAAGACTGACCTTGAGGTGGATTGTCATGGGGCTTTCCTTCCCTGGGATTGGATCCTGATCTTCAAGGTCTGCCAGAGTGCCCATGGCCATGGGATACCTGGAACACAGTACAGGAGAGGAAGTTGTGAGGAGTTTAGTCACTTGTGAGAGACTTTGCATTCCTGGTGAGCATCAGCCATATAAACTCACCTGTCCAAGTCGCCTCGATCATACAGCAACCACAGGAGTTTCTGTTAAGTAAGACCCCAGGATGAGTAATACAGCAGGCGCGGGAAAAAGCATCTCATAACAATACGTGTCCGGTCTTTCATATTAATAATCTACCATCGGCTCAATTGTGCGAGGCTTTCAACTGCAGGAAGTGATATGTTTCATTTCAGTATAGTATATATAATGTACACACAAACATCTGTTGGTCATGTTTTGGCCCGTTTCTGTGACATCTAGGCCACCGCTTCCTCATGCAGTTCCTGTGACACTGAAAGCTGTGGTTTGTAACACGAGATGTAAGAGGTGTAACAACCCACAGCTCACTACAAGTTGCAGAGCTCACCTGTTGCAGCCGCAAGAGCTCAGAGCTGTCGGTGTGCAGGTCCAGCGAGGGGTTGATGGCACAGACCATGAAGGCCACCTCCATGTTTCTGTCACATTTCATGTAGGAGCCCTTCAGGTAGAGCCAGCTCTGAGACAAAAGGGTTATGCAGAATGTTGGTATCACATGCAAGTCCTCTTTTCCTTCATTTGGAGAGGTTGGGGAAATAAAAAAGCCCAAAACATAAAAAAATGACATGTAACGTTTTATGTAAAAACACTCTGGTCAGAAATAACTAATGCCTACTTTGATTTTTTGTTTTTAGTTTTCTGAATTTGATTGCTTTCTTAATGGCTATTATTGAGTGGAGGTAAGCCTTACCTTCTCGCTGACTCCCGCTGCGACCGTTTGCCCCCTCCGATCCTCGTTGCCCTTTCCGTGCCAGGTGACCTCAGCTGTCTCTTCACCATTTTTGCTGAAAATCACCCAGGCGTGGTCCTCAGACAGTGCCAGGTGGACGTCCTTTAGACCCAGAACCTGACAGGCTGCCACCACTGCAAAAGCCACACCGGAGCTGTCCAGTTTGGTACCTGGTTCAGATTTAATAAATAATTAAAGTTGATCACAGTTAAAAATATGCTCATCAACAGGATTTCCCTGCAATACTCGTGATGTCGTACCAGTGATGAGACTGAAGAGGGACTGGATGTGGGCCCGGTCCTTGAAGTAAGAGCGGCTCAAGCTGTTCCAGATTACATCTGACACTTTCTTTACTAGCTCCCTGCTGGAACCCGACGGCGTGTTACGGTACTGGGACAGGTCCACCGCGCCGCGGATCTGGGCTGTAAAGCGCTCGTACAGTGCAGAAATCATGCCCAACTCTACCGTGGGGAAGCAGGAGTTGGGACAGTCCGGCTCAAGGGGCTCAAAGCGAACGCCCGGAACGTTTATGGGGATGACCCGGTTCACGGCTAGGAAATGCTCGACAAAACCCAGAACCAGGGAGAGGAGGGCTAGGTCCGGTTCAGACTTGCGGAGCTCAGCGTCAAACAGCTGAACCACGCCGTCAATCCCCCGCAGAGGGAAGTGCTTCTTCTGGGCTGAGTGCAAGCCCATGACGTCCACAGACGGTCCACTGGATGCTCCCCTTAGTAGCTGCAGTACTGAATGTTACACAGCCGTCAGTCCAATTTAACATCATGGAAATTTACAAAAAATACATCCCTAGTGATAAAGAAGACTGATTCACTGTGTGTGGATTTATACTCAGAGCATTAAGTTACCATGGATCTTTAAAAAACGAGCATGTCCCCCACTGAAGAGGAAGATCCGTCCGGCTCTGCAGCTGGCGTACGGTAGCTGGCTTTTCAACTGGTTTATAGAGAGGACTTTTCTCACGCTTTGTATTTTAAAAGAAAAGGCAACACTTCTCACGTGTTGTGTTTTACCACGGTAGTATAGAGACTTGTCGGCATAAATAAACGCCCCGTTAATAATGTCAGCGAGAACAGAAGCCCACGTAACAGAGACGTACGTTGTGGGCTGAGTAGACAGCGACGCACAGCTGAGCAGTGTAACGTTACATCGACGCCGCTATCAGGGGCTACATGGCGCTTTGGTGGGCGGGGCACTCCTGCCGCTAACCCTATTCAACGAGCTAACGTTTCATTCAAATGCAAAGATGCAAGTAGAATGTTTGGGGGTTTCTTTAAATACGTCGATATGTCTCCGCAACATTCCAAAGGTGTGCAATATTTCGGTACAGAGCGAAATAATGTTTAATTCATTTATTTGTAAACCCGGTTAGCTCACGTAGGCTAACTAGCTAACTTTATCAAGTAAAGTTACCATTGTGTAAGGTTACCCATTTAGGCTGGCTACCGCGGTTAATGTGCTGAATGAATACTAACGTGGCGCTGTTTAATGCGTGAGATGAAGTTCTGAAATATCCTGAACCAAAGAGTGAACGCCACACAGTGACAAACAGCTCGGGGTAGCCGGTTGAATGACGGCTGTTGTCAGAAGCAGCTAACAAGCTAACGAGCTGCTAGTTAGCTAAACTCACTTTTGTATAACGCTTATTAAACCTAGAACCTAGAAGTCGAAATATGTCGCCATAATATGCCGGAAAACTGAATCGCACTGAACTCTTATCAAAGTACAATTTTACCAATTGTGTAAGAGATAACGTACCCGTTTTTTTCACAGCCTGAGCCACATGTTTTTGTTTGTGTCACCCTTCTTTTGCCGCGCAGTTCAGTCTGCCCGAGAGTCACTTGCAGTGTGTTACCAGGCTCCACGTTTGCGTAACGGAACAGATCTCAGATCTACATGGCGGTGGCTGTTGAACGGCGATAGGCCCATCCCCATGGTTACAGATCTTACGCACTGCGCACACGGTTCTCCTTTCAGGTATGCTGGGAAATGTAGTTGATCTGATGTTATTTTTATATTCCACCAGTAGAGAGCAGCATAATGCTGATATTTTATATATTGTTACAAAATGGAATAAAGATAATCATTAAATAATTAAAACTAGCTACGTTAAAAACACAAAATGACATGTATGGTATTGTACTGTATCAATGAAGTCACAGCATTGTTATAATTTTTAAAAACTATCTTATTAATATGGTAACCTATGGTTATGGCTGGCTTTGTTAAAAACACACGAGTTTGTGCGTTCAGCAGACCCTGTGCATCAATATTTATTTTAATCTTGCTTGGTATGAATGCTTAATTATTAAAATTCACCCGCGATGTGTGTAATGCAACCTATGTCTGAAACATAAAATCCCGTTTTTGTTAGTACTTGTGTGAACGTAACATGGTGTCGGTGTTCAAGAATATTCCTCATGCTGCCTTCACGCTGTCGAATTTTTCTAAATCATTAAGATGAACTTGACAACAAAACAGCAACAGTGACATTTTTCTGATTTTGAAACGTCAGAGAATATGAATGACAAGTAAATAAATGGAACCCGGTAATATATTTTAATATTTGATGTTATCGTACTTGGTCTTAGACAAAAGTTGCATTAATTGGACCCGATTTTCAAATGTAGGAGCCTAGGCGAAGACATTGAACGTGTCCCATCCCGACATGTTTGGTTTCCCCCCTCCTCCATACTCCGCCTTGTTTCCCTCCGTATCTGCTGAACTGTCAGTGCTCGGACGTTGTGTTTAGGTGTGAATTCGAGTCCCGCTCTTGGGGAATTAGAGGAAAGTCATTCGACAATACGTCTTCAGAAGACAGTAACCGACCACTTAAATAGAGTCGCCAGACATTTTATCGCCTGTGTGCAGTTGCCTTGAAACTAAAGTAAAATGGATCCAATGACTCAATCCGCCCAGATATCATCGTCGCAGGGGTTAGCCGATGGACAAAATTCGGCTGCCAAAGAATCAAAGCTATCCGGTAAGAATTACTCAAGCGATAAGTTCGCTATACAACGTCAAATTTAACCAATTGATTTACCACGTATTTCTCGTTAAACCATCTGTTTTGAATTGCAGGCATTAAGGATTTCATAGGTTTAAGTTACGTCAGTACCGTAACGCAATAATTCAACTGTAAAGTAGAAACGCTTCCCTTTTCTTTTGTGTGTGTTTGTCCTGTGTGTGGTAGATTAGGCGGTTTTAAGCCATGATTGGAAACACCTGTGGTGGTGAACTTATACCGACACACTGCTAACCCGCCTCGGCCTGCCCCTGCTCCCCCGCGCGCCCTGTTCACGGCCGAATGTCGCGCTCTGTTTTGGGATTTCATAAAGGGACATTACAGCCGATGTTGTAGAGCTTGAGGTGGAACTAAACACGGAAACATGGGTCATTACTGAGCAGCGTCCATTCTTCAAATGATAGTGAAATAACCCATGTCTCCAAGGAGACGTTCAAACACTTCTACAGCTTAGGAAAAAAAGATTATATATATATATATATATATATATATAATTTTAATGGCTGTTGGACTGTCTTGCGTCATGCTCTATGTGACGGATCTGCTTGATAAGTGCACATTACATGACAGTTTGCGCAATAAGCTTCGCGGTGACAAAGCGTTGTCGGGGCTACATGGGGCGATGCGCTGCACTGCAGATGCATTGTTACTGGCAGCGAAGGGAGGACCTCTTAAAGGCGCACTGCCCCTTTGTGTCTCCAGCACCCAGCCATACAGGGCTTTAGACCATCATTCCCGTCGCCTCCTCCAGTGGTGCGGCTTTGTTAGCTTTTCAGGTTTCACAGCCCAGACGAGTCGTAAGTATTGGTAAAACAAAAAAAGCAGTGTTGTGTATTGTCAGGGGCTGATTGGCAGTGTGTTGTTTTTGAGGGAGTGGCACATTCAGGAGTTGTGTGAGTGGCATGTGTGTGGCTCTGGGTTGAGCTGATGTGAACTCCATGGCCCAGTCAGACAGCTCACATCAGCCTTTGTGAAAATCTTTCAAAAGCAGCATCGTTTTAATCAAAGGCATTGTAGGCATTGAAAAATCGCATGTGTAATCATGAGTGTCAACTTAAGTGTGGCCCTTGAGGCCTCAGTTTAATCTTGGGCAAGGAGGACTGTAGATGTTACATGAAATCGTACCAGAAAGCTACCGGGATCTGATCAGAAATCATTCTAGACTAATATTTTCCAGGCTTCCAGTCATTTCACGCAGCAAATTATTTCACAGATTTGGCATAAACTACACGGACATGATGACACGTTCTGTACCAATTTGTAAGGCAGACTCCAGGAAACAACATGTCAATGTTTTCTGGCAGTCCTGACCAAACTTCGAAATACTTTAATCCTTAACATATTTTGGGGTGTTGATTGTGGTAGTAACTTTTGTTAACTTTTAAAAATGTATTACTATTTTTCGGACACTAATTGTTATTTCTTATACTTGATTTTTACACAGCAAATGGCCATAGTTGTCCAGTGTTGGACATGGCAAGTTACTAAGCCATGGGAAGAGAATATCTTTGAAACCTTTTTCCAATAATTTGGTGTAAAGCCAGACTGTGGGAGAACAAATGGTCATAATCTGTGGTCATGTTGGATTCTCTCATTTGAAGTTAAGTAAAAACAGGACGTGCTGTTAATCTCCTCCTAAAGCGCTGCAACCGTAGCAAAAAGACATTAACCTCGAGCCAGTGCTCCGCTGTCTTCCCGTAACCACCAAAAGTTGGAAACGACTAGTCAGTAAAGTAAATCATTTCTCCGTACAGGAATGTTCTCAAAGCTAGCAAATCACAGCTCCACTAATGAACATGAATTTCAAATCAATATTGTTAAATGAACTCATTTGAAGATGTTCAGTGTGAAGCGCCGTAGCTTGAAGGACCCACATCAGTCCAATCCCTGCTGGAGTGGACCCCATCATGAGGTCACAGAGACAATGAGTCGGCTCTCAGGGGTAGACACCGTGCGCCAACACTTCCACAAGCAGTCTTAACACGCTGATTTTATCAAGAAAAATGAGTGTGTGTGTTCGCCCGTCTACTCCCTCCCTCCCCTGAAGTGGTAAACCTAGGGGAAACACTGATTTATATATTAAAATGCAATTAGTCTGAAATAAAGAAGCTAAGACCTATTTGGGAGGTGGTGGGCAGCCTTAAGTGTGTCATCAGAGGGGGACTTGAGAGAAAAGGTTTGGAAACATAATAACATAATGTGTTTTGTTATTACTGTCACCAAACTTGATGTGCAGATGGAGATTTGTCTACAATGACTGATTCTTGCATTAAAAAACAACATTCATTAAATCACCTGATGCTATGTTTATGTTTTCATTCACATATTAATACTCGTTTTTGGCTCTCATGTGCACATGGGTGTGAATTCTTAATTGGATCGTATCCTCCCAGCCCTTTCAATTCGACGTCTACCAATTGTGGTAAAAATGTGGTACCACTGTAAGATTTAGAGCTGGCACTGCGGTTAAAAGGTGGAGGGGTTTTGTATAAGGACGGTAAGAGTCACATGAATCTGAGAGGAGGATTGCTGCACTGCAAGGACACAGCAGCCCAAACCTACCCAGCATGGAGGATCTCCAACTAAGCTGAACCCATAGGAGGTTCCAGACTGCCGCCCTTAGTAAACCTGAAACACTCACACGTCTGCCACTTAAGATATTCCTCTATTGTAACTTCCAACCAAACGTAGAATGAGGTGTGAGCCATCTAATGACTACCTCTCTCCTTAAAACCAGACCAGTCCAGTCAAGTTGTTCTCAATAAACAGACACAACCATTTCTTCATGGAGCTAGCTTTTGAACATGGAGAAATTCCATGTTGAAACAGGAAAGGGATGAATATCAAAAGTTGTTGCTACTAAAAATGGAAGACCATGTTGAGATTTGATTTGTTAGTTTGTCCTTGACTAAACGGTGTAGATCAAACCATGATGAGCTCAACCCCACACAATAGGCTGGGCTCGCTGGACTGGGCTGTCCTAATGCTTTTGGCCCAAGGATGTTTATGTTTAAGTGTTGACTTGCAGTAATTATTAATCATATGGTACATTATAAAATCTGTTCAATTGAAAACAACTTGCAGGAGCAACTGAGGGCAAATAAGACACTGAAACTTTGAGTCTTGAGTTCAAGCATTAATTCAGTGAAAAATAATGTTGACAGCTCTGCCTTAATGGCAGCTTTTTACTTTGCTTCACACACGCTCCCCTCTGTTATCGCTCTCTCTCGGGCAATTGCAAACATTACGCCGTGCTTGCAGTACACAGACAGAGTATACCAAGCTGATACTCAACTGACAACCTACGATCTCAACTTAGTAAAGATATTTGTGACTGATGAGCCGGGGACTCCGGGCTGTTTGGCTCGTTCACTGAAGCTGGTGATAAATGATGGATGTAACCGCTGAGTAGGGGTCGGCCGATAGATCGGTCGGCTGATAGATCGGGCAAAGCCAGAGGAAACTCTGGTGGAGGCCCGCAGCGGTCCTGATGTGGTCCTGGGTATAGGGACCTTTATAACATTTGTTATCATCATTGTGTCATTTTTATGATGTAAATTGTGGGAGCAAAAGCAGTATCGGCTCCAAATATCGGCTTAAGAAAATCGGCAGCCCATATCGGTCATCGGCTAAGGCTGATGAAGAAAAATCGGTATCGGCACTAAAAAATCGGTCGATCCCTACGTCTTGGTGCCTTGCTTATTGTTGCTGCTTGTTGGCACTTCATTCACAGCAGGACTCTCATGTTGTAAGTTCGGAGGTAATGAATGTTTAACATGGGCCCCCTGTCCTTTTGAGGAACAAAAGGAAAACCAGCATTACTATTTTGCGCATTTAGTAGTGCACATGAAATATTTTTACTGAAGAATAGGTTGTTTGTTGGTTGTAGTTTATTTGTGGGAAGCCGTTGTGTTTGCTCATAGTGACACTAAAGCTAAATGACCCATGCTTTTGTCTGCTTATTTAAACTCTTAAGGTTCTATGCAGAAAATGAAGGTTCCCTGTCTATAAAATACTAGCTGCATGTGTTTAAAGTTATTGTAGGTTTACTAAAGTAAACAACTGCCATATCATTAGGGCTGCTGTGCTATTGTTAATCTGTTTTGGACTTTAACTGAAGCGGTTTGCATTGTCTAGTATGTAGAGTTGTTAAGGCTGGATAAGTTAACTCTTCTCTTCCTTTGGATGGGTTCAATGAATTGAACTTCTCTTCTTCCTCTTCTTGGATGATCATTATTCTGTCCTTTTATTTTTTCAGATTCCTTTCTTTCCTCTTCGCCCGTATCTCTCATTCAGTCTCCTCAAGGCAAGTGTATGGTTCGCTTACGCTGCTCGCCATCTCCCACCCTCTGTCCTGTACTTTCTCGCCAGCCTGCTGCTGTACCGCTCTTCTTCATCCCTCTTTCTAGTGCCCCTTTCCTGCTCGCCTGAGTCATCAACATACAAACCAGCAGCTGTAGTAAACTCTGGTTTTAACCCCAGAACCTTTCCTAGCTCGACTGGTCTTTACCCACCCCTCCGCCTATAAACCTTGTAATGCTCTGCCATCTGTTTTCAACACCCCGAATCCTAATTTGCTGCACTACTTGTAAGTTAGCCAGGCAGCAAGACTCCTGCTGCTCTCAATGACATGGTATTGGTGATTCTTGTCACCTCCCCCAACTGGAACTTGAGATGAAACCTTTCTAGCTCATGCTCTAAATAGACATTTCAACCTTTTGACATGTGACATGTTAGTTTATTGTAAGGGCTGCAGGTATAGCCAAAGTCTGAGCTGATGCTCATACAGACATTTACCAATGTGAATCGCTTTCAATGACGTGCCTGTGTTGCCTTGGTGGTAATGGATCAAATGGGCATACATCCCAGCAGTCACTAGGACCGTATCAAAACGAATCTCTTCCCGTTTACTTCGACTCTCCATAATTTTTACCCACACAAAGAATAAGTCCAGTTAAAGCACCTCTCAGCAGCTGCTCAGAATCTGATCCAATGCACTTTTTACTGCCTGCTAGTGGGCATTATTTAGGTCGGCAGGACTCACTGTAGGTTCAAGATAATCCCAAGATTGCCACCTTATTTTAAGAAAGCAGATAAGTTCAAGTTGACATTGTGCACAAGAGAAGAAACCTAAAAATGGATCAGGTTGGTGTCTCGGGGGGGGCACTAGCTTCCTGTTGCCCTAGTATCCAAGCCCAAAGTCCCCTCAGCCGCAGCAGCAGCCGGGACCCAGAGGATGAGTGGCACTGGAGATATCATTTGCCGCCCATCGCCTGTGGCTGCTCATTCGCCACCCACCCCACTATCTGCTTCAAGCTTTGTAGGCTTTGTGCATGTCTCACATCGCTTAAGCATTAATTTGTAGTAATAGGTTTTCTTTGAACGGTTTTTGCTACATTTTTTAAAATGTATTGATTATTGCTTTTATTCTCATCACTTTCATAAGTTTGCACTTGTGTGACCAAAAGGTAGCCGATACAAGTGTTTAGTTAAATAGTTTTCTAAAAGGATAGACCGATTAGGCTAGACAATGAAAATATTCTTAGTCACCTGCAACCAACACACACTTAAGTCAGAATCATCCAACCTAGTAAGTTAGGCATGACCGACGGAACTGCATGTTGTGGAACTTGATCTCTTTCCCTTGGGTTATTAATCACTGTAGTTGCTCCGTAAATCAATGCCTAGGATTTCAGAGAAAATGCTTACAGTACAGTTGTTCTGATCCGATACCGAAAATGCTGGCATCGGGTATCGGCGAGTACTGGAGTCCAGGCACCGATCGTTATCGTTAGCGGCTGACGTTAGCTAACGTTAGCTCAGGAGCTGATGTTGGCGAGATCCAGCATGTTACTAACGTGAACCGGCTAGCTTACAGTATTTTTCCATTAGTCCCTTTTTCTCCTCAGTACTTCAGCGAACAGACCGACTTGGGGGGGAGGGCGTGTAAGTCTCTTTCGGGCGGACGCTCTCTTTGTCTGCTGTTTGCAAAACTCTAAAAAATAAATCTCCTGGCAGATAGTTGGGTAGCTTTATCCTTCATAAAAACAATGATGACAAACACCTACCAAGATATGACGGGCTATTCTTCTGCCAATCATCACCACCACCAGAAAGCTAGTTGGCTATGTACCAGGAGCCTGGTTTTTAGCATTGATTGCCAACGTGGTGGTAGCTTAAAGCTACTTTGGTTCTTGGGCCGGGGACCCAACCGCTCTCAAAATAGTTCTAAGCCTTTAGACTCTTTTATTTCTTTTATCTCTTCAGATATGTAGTTGAGGGTTTGTAGAAGGTCATTTTTAATTTAATTCGCGTGGGCGAATCAGTCAAGTTGTGGGAATTGATTTTCTCAATTTTGTAGGGATCGCATCCAATATGTGTTTGCATTTTCTGGCAATAACCGCTGCCTGCAGGTTCAACCAACCCTTTTATGTATCAAATTTCCTCGATTGCCAATTTGTGCAGTACACCTTCTGTCCTCCATCTGGATTTAAGGCAGAAGTCACACAATTGCAAATGAGCTGTCAGAACCTTTAAAAACTAGCTTTTCATAACACTTTATTCATGTGACAATTGTTAACTATTAATCTATTAATCTATTTTTTTGCTTAATGTAGCAAATTATTTTGATTCTTGCACACACTCGTGTAGTTACTCGTATGTAAAAGGCGTTATTTGGCCTATTGCAGAACCGTTGTTGACTGCGTTATCTGAACCATGGTCGAAGAGCCACTCATGAATTTTGGTATTCCGAACCTGAGCTCAATCTGCGGTTTTATTCGCAAGCGGTTTGGGAATTTATATATCAGCATACAGCCAAAGCGGCTACAATGCTGTTGATGAGATGGAAAGTCTGTCTGGCCTAGTTTGAACAAGGCATTGTATTGTGAAGGCATGGGAGGTGGCAGTCCAAGACAAAGTGGACTAGTCACTTGGCCATAAGAGGAGGAGTCTGTTTATGCAGTGGAGGGTATGGGTCATGGGATCATGCTGAAAAGACAGACTTTGCACCGTTTAAGGAGGAAGAACCTGGACCTTGTGGTATTAAGATGATACTAGTGGATCTGGAAATGCATTCTCAGAATTGTGTGCTGGGTGAAGGTTAATCTAAGTTGTGTTCAAGTTGAGCTGACCAGCTGACGTTCATGTCTTAATATAGTAGCGAATTCTCCATAGCAATGCCCCAATGTTGGGTCAGATCATTGGCGCTGAAAGGGATCATGGGATTTTTGGAACAGTTGCTGAGAACATCTTTCCGGGATAGTTAGGGGCCGCATGGCTTGAGAGGTGAGTCGTTCCTTTTATGGGGGCTATGAGGGGCTCCTTAGTTCTGTGGGTGAGGAAAGGGTGGAGTTGACTGCAAAGGCACAGCATTATTATCATACAGTTTGGCACATTTTTCCTTTTTTTGGTGTGAGCATATTACATCATTTTAAGGCAGTTAACAAATACTAATTATGTAGGAATTAACCGACCAAACAAACCAAACCATTTCTCTGGTATTCTAATGCATTGTCTTCACTCTGTTGCCTACTTGTCAGGGAGAGAAAACATTTTAAAAATAAAAAACTCAGTCACCCGAGCCCAAAGCTTTGCAACAAGAGGTACTTTGTCGGTTTTGTTGGTAGCAAAAACAAGAATTCCTTGGGGTTTGAGTTCAGGCAGTTTTTTTCGGACCGTTGGCCTTTTTTTGGAATTTGACAGTGGCTTTTTACATTGAAGTTAGCAGCCTTCCATACACGTAGCTAATTCACAACTAGTTGATTCCAGTTATGTTTTAAGTCTCGTTTCAAACAGTACTAATCTGTCACCATATTTATTCAGCTGGGAGTGGTTTAGTGAACAATCTTCTTTTAAATTTATTTATTAATGAAGGTGTTGTGTACTGTTAAAAAACAAGCAATAAGATGACAAGCAATAAGATGAACGCTATCAAAAAGAAAAACTTTCAAGCCAGTAAGTGTCTACATACATTTGCTATACCAATTGTAACTGACAGTCAACATAGTCGAATGGGATGAGATCAGTAATATTTTATTTCTTTTGCTGCTTCATGTGATCATTCAAATAATTAAAGTTGCCATACTGACTGAGTCCTGATGGCAACTTTTTGGAATAGTTAAAAGCAGCATGCAAAAAGTGAAGATCCATTTTACAAATCTTATATTTTCAGTGTGCAATGCATGATTGCTTGGGCTGCAACATTTAAGGCCTCGCTGGTTAGTATTAGTGCATGGGATGTTGAGGTACTACTGTGATTTATGACCTCTCCTCCTTTTTCCTTCGTGCTGTCGTTCTTCATACATACCAATGCAGACAAAAGAGTGATCCTGGGCTCCGAGAAGCCCCGTGAAGGTGTTGCGACATCCCTCCGCTTTCCTTCTCAATCTGGCTCATTCACTCCTGGTAATTATGGGATTGATGCAGGGCCACCGGACGGACAACCCAACTCGCCGATAAAGACATCACCTGTGTCAGAGCGAATAAAGGCACTTGAAGCTCTTGCTGCCAAAAAGAAGGAACCTGATTTTAGAAGTGATGGCGGTTTCTCTCACTTCAGAGACCGCCAAAATGAAAAATTTCAGATTGAAGCCACCAAATCCCCTATTGACGCTGCCGAATCTCCCATCGGCGTTCCCAAAGATCCCATTGACACCCCCAAATTTCCCCCAAAGAAAATCACTCCAAAAGTCCAAAAAAGTGAAGATTCAGCCGATCAAGAGTCACCAGAATCTCCCTTTGAAGTACTTGGAGATTTAAGACAAGTAAATGAATTTGAAGAAACGGAAGAGTGGATGAAGGCTCATTTACCTCCTGTGCCAGACTTTGATGCTGCAGATTTAATAACAGGCACTGTTACTGCTGACAATGTTGCGTCAAAGGGGGAGAAGGAGACTGGCTTGGTTCTATCTGATGCTCCTGCTGCCTTTGCTAGTGTCCCCACTGCTTTCATGGATTTTCCTGCTGATGCTCCAAAACTGAAGGAGGAGTTCAGTGTTGAACAGAAGCAGCCAAGTGTTGAGGAAGAGTCTGACTTTGATCTAAGCTTTTTGCCAACAGCATATATATCGGATCAGCAGGAAAAAACTGGTGCCCTGACTGCATCAAATCTGGTTTCAGTGATTTCAGCGGCGCCTGCCCCTCCATCAGGCTTTGACTCTTCATCTCCTCCTGCCGGTCCACCATTTGGCGCAGATGTTAAACATAATGTCTCTGATGACAAGAAGACCACGTGGACCGTCGACTTGGAGCCCCCAGAGGCAAGCGAAGCTGACAGCTCAGGAGAATCCGATGACACAGTCATTGAAGATGGTGTAACTGTTCCTCCATCTGTTCTTCCTGCATCTTCTGATCTAGCAGCTTCAAATGATCCTATCCCTGCTACTGTAAATCCCAATCTTATCACAGAGGAAAATAAGCCGCCTCCACCAAAGTCTGAGAAGAAGCTGATGCAGGTTCCTACAATAAATGTTATTGAGACAGACGAGCCAAATTACAGCGACGAGGAGATGGAAATGGAAATGGAAATTGAAGATGATGATTACGAGGCTGAAAAAGATTTTTTTAGAGGGTCTCCAAAAATCCTAGAGCAAGGTGACTGTAAAAATGAACTACCCAAAGTGCGGCCCTTAGAAACCGAATTTATGGAAGGCTACTCTCCTCCATCCTCACCTGTGCACTCAGATGCCGAATACTCTCCTGAACACAACATACTCCAATCTCTTCCTGAAAGCGTACATCAGGAATCTACATCAGCACTTGAGGCAAAATTTGAAAAACCCTGTACCACATTCAGCACAGTAAAGGATGAACCTTCCCCTTTCATAGTCCTAAATGAAGACGTGAAATTTCCAGACAATGATGAAGACTGGTCAGAAGAAGCACAAGATATCCTAGTCAAATCTTGTGTGACTACTCAGTCTCAGCCCAAGATGGATGAAAAGAGCAACACCGGTCCAAAAGATGCTTACATGGAGACTACTCCCCAATCTAAAACTAGCTTCATGCAAGATGATATTTATGACAGACAGTCGTTTGATTATGAGTGTGATGCATCTTCTATCTTGGATGACATTGATGACGCAGGGTTAAACAATGCTAAGCAGCGGTTTCTTTCGGATCCTTCTCAAATCCTTATTGAACCATTGAATGCATGCAGTCAAAATCTGGAGGACTTCCCTGCAGTGAGTGAAGAGGCCCTCCCCAAGCCAATTGGTCAACCATCTCTAACAGAAATTCCCCAAGATCCATATTCATCTTTCCAAAGTGAAAAAGAAAGCAGCATCCATGACCAAGATTTAATTAAAGAAATGACCACTGCTGCTGTTACAGATAACATAGCAAATGGCTGCTCCCTCCCAGCACAGAATGCTTCATCAAAGATCCAGCAGGACACTAAAGCAGGTCACCATGCACCTGATTCAACAAGCAACACAGAAAGCATTGTCCTCGCCAGTTCAATGTCTGAGCCTACAGATAGCTTTGTGGAGTTCATGCGAGAATGTCTGCAATCGAGACAGGATGAAGAGCCCGATGACGCTGTTGAAGTGGCCTTTTCCAACAAAAAGTTGTGCCAAACGGTTATGCCTTCTTCCCAGTCCCCTCCAACAATGGTGATGGATCTTGAACAAGAACGGCTGACCATCAACGCTCTCAAAGAGTTGGGCAGCAGTTACGAAGAAGAGGAGGTGGAACCTCTCCAGTCGAGGGTTCGTGACCAGAATACAGGCAGCCCCAGCCCGACATCTACACAGCAGTCTTCCTTTGCCGCAGCTCCCAATCCTCCATGTTCTCAAGGCACCCGTGTGTTAGACAACACGTATTCCAAAGAGGTAGAAGCCATCGACGAATGGGTGGCTGAAGCCTATCATCTTGCTGAGCATGTCTTGACCGCAATACTAACCCACTTATCAGGTAACCCTTCTTTCTTATGGGCACTAGGCCTGCTGACCTCATGCAGTTGCGCAATAAACCTACTTTTGTGCCTTCTAAAGCTCTGCCCTTTTCGAAAAACTTCTGTAATGCATACATCTAGGACCAGGCTTAAGTAGAAAGAGACCAATTTTGTTATTCCAGACAGACCTCTTCACACCCCTCTCTTTCTTTAGGTCTGTGGAGGCAAGCCTTTCCCTAACGCAAAGTTGCCACTTTTACTAGGAGGGCATAAAGGCCTTCTAACAAACACGGTCGGAAAAATGTAATTACAAAAGTTACTTTACAACCTCTTAGAGGCTGCACTCCACGTTTCCACGGTGTCCCTTGCATTTGTGATCTTGTACTTGAGTGAACACAAGAAAAGTTGTCGTGTAGAGAATGTAAAAAGGGCTTCTTCTGCCTGCCTTATTTCAGTCTCTAAAAATAACTTTAGTTGCTAAGGTTAGGCAACCAGTTTCATATTAAGCCATGTACAAGTTTATTGTGTTAATTTATCTTTGTTGTGTTTTTCGATTCGATCATGAGCCAATCCCACCAACCGTAGTCCTTTGTGCGAATTATTGCATGATGGCACATGTACAGAGTAAATTCCAAAAAGGAATGTGATAATTGGAGCAGTTTTTCTCAGTCAGAATATTTACATCCCTGATTCATTAAGAACAACAGATCACTGAGACATGTTTTAAATGTCAGGTAAAACACCCTCTAGGCTTACGTCCATTTCACTTTGGCATTATATAATATAGAAGTAATACAATTATGAGAATACTAAATCTAGTCAAGTAGCAAATAGCTAGAGAATCTAAAGAACTACAATACAGCAAAACCATTGTCATGAAAGTTGTCTGTCTATGTGACAGTATAGAAAAGCTAAAGAGACTGCAGTTTACACAAAGATTATAGCAGCTAAATTAGTGTAGTGTGGATATATAGTCCAGTGACTCTAACTTTATTTGAGCTTTTGACCCTCCACTGCCTTCTGTAAGGGTGCCATTGCCCAGCTGTAAAGGACCATGGTGGTGGGGGCTTAGATATAGCGAGAACCTTGAAAGTCACAGGGTACAGTCAATCCCCAGTGTCGGATTTCTGTCTCGATGCAAGTTTCCACAGCCCACTTGTCGAAGACCATGACAAGGCATGGTACAAAATAAAGTGCATATTATTATTTATCCTCACAGGCTACAGTGATTATAGTTATTACTCTCATCAAAGGTTAACCAGAGCTCGGTCAAAGCAAACCACAAACCACAAACCTGATCTCCATTTCACACACCCTTGCACAGCAGGTATGCAGGCAGTAATCCTGTCACAGTTCATGTTGCGTCTACATGTGTCGAATATTTTACCTTAAGTTGGCACACAAGAGAACAGTATGCTGGTGCCCCAACAACCAGAACCTAAGGGAAGGTGTTGAGAAGAGACATTCAGCTTTATTTCAAGGATCCGTGAATCCTTTGACCACCAAGCATCATTGAGGTAAAGAGAATCCCTCCCCTCACAACTATGTAAACAACAGTCACTGATTGCCAAGTGCTGGGTTAGACTAAGATGTATTTTTTTCGGTGACCTGACCTTGGCTAAGAGTAGGCTTGGTAGTGGGGTATCCTAAGGTCATTGGCATTTATCTCGACTCTCCTACCTCTTTCTGGGGCAGGCTCTGCATTGGGAGTTCTCAATTAAAAAAGAAACACAAACAGAATATTAGCAAAATGAAATGGCGCTACTAGCTGTGGCATGTACATGCTATCGTGTTCATTGCTCTGTTCCTGAATAAGCTTGTTAGCTGTGAACATATTGTAGTCGTTTCCTAATTGAGATTTCAATGACTTGGAGTTGAAAAGAAAGCTGTGTTTCAGTAGTCTGTAGAGGAGCTTGTGAATCCCTCCCCCCTCCATCCACGACCTAGAGCTATTTTAGTGTCCCTCTGCAGTGCTGTTCCACAACTCTGGTTATTAGGCGGAGTGAGTTTGTTTCAGTTTGATCACTTTGGTCACTTTTGCGTTGCTTTTCAGATTTCTCTTCCCCCATCTCATAAAATGTGTCCCAGCCATCGATCAGTGAAATCCACAGTGTTTTCAAATGTGATCCTCTAAATTTATTTGTGGGCTTGTTCTAACACCACATTTGTTGTCTGGCTGTTAAAGATTAGTTCAATTTGAACATACCATTAGGGCTCATACTTGTGTTAATCCGCTCTGTGAGAGTGCAGAAAAGGACCATGTGAATACTAAAATCAAGCTGATCTTGTGTCAGCGTTTGGTATTTTACTCCCCTCTAAGCTATCTGGCAAGTACCTGTAAAGTCTTGTTTCTTCAGGTTATCTTGTTTTTGTCAGAATGAATAACATCAGTCAGGAAATGTATTTTGGTCCCGTCAAAAGTGTAACAGGCTTAATGGCGTTTTACTTAAAATTCTCTTTTGGACACATGTAATTAAATCCACTACGAGTAATGTATTATGGCTATTGATCATTGTTTTGGTTTTTCTATGATCTACATTACTTCCTTTTTTTTTTTTTTATAAAAAAAATATATATAAATACGGTTGCAGTGAAAGTGTAACGTGTATCCAGTTGGCTCTCCCAGCTTTTTTCCGTGGTCAAAGCTCTTTGCAATGTTACCACTACTGGCTGCCAGGTGAAATCTACCTGTTGAGAACCGTGCACGAGGAATCCCTCGTTCTCTTGTGGTTGTTTGCCAATGGAACTGCAAATGTCCTATTAAACCCCAGACGTTTGTTGTTGTGATTGGCTGCGATTTTTAAACTATTAAAAAAAAAGTTATCGTGCGACTGCAGAAGTATTGATTCCCGTTTGGTGCTGGGTAGTTTCAGTTGATTTCTTTTTTGATAGATATTATCTAGCACTTATACCAAGCCCTGGTGAAGGGACACACTATTTCTCAGGCGACGGTAGAGACCGAACCATAGCTAACGGGATAAAAATCCTGCGAGAGACTTAAAAAGTCTAAAACATTACTAAGGCAGAACATATGATGTCATCTAGGTAAACGCAGGTAAAGTGGGCCAGTGGCCTGAATTGGTGCAATGTGTTTGTTCAACACTTATAATGTCTCAGACGGCTGCATTACACTGTTGTGTGTGTCTCTGTGTGCTCGTGCCCAACACCACAGACCCAGAGAAAATGAAAATAGTATTACACCATTCTTTATATTAAATAAAACGTGTGTCAATTGTTTTCGATCAGGGACTTGACATAAACCTCAATGGGTGTTTCTCAATGCCGCTGTATTAGTGCTGGTAGATCTCTCTCTCATACACACACACACACACACGCTCCACCAACCCCTGCAGTGCAGGGTGAGGAAACCCCGCTTATGTTGCTGTCAGATGAAAACATTACATCAGCCAAGTCCCGTTTCCCTTTTAACAATCGTGCAGTTGATTTTATGAAAGCGTCTGATTTTGGTCGATGCTAATTGTTGATGGGGGTTAGGTGGTTTTCATGCAGTCTATTGGTAGGCCAAAAATATGTGCATTGAATACTTTTTTTATATAGCATGAGTTCATTATCTGTCAATGTACTGGAAGTTGACCTGTTTTTCTAATGGTCTCATGGTGGTTGAAGAAATATCCATCTTTTTCTCTTTTTGTTAGCCAGCTGGAGCACTGAAGCCCGAACCGTGCCTGAGGCATTGGCCCACGTGCTTTCTCCCCCACTTACTAAAGGCTTTTTAAAATTCATTTGTTTCCCTTTTGCAGAGGGAAGGCGTGGCAGTGAGCGTGCCGGCCCCTTTAAGCATTACATAACTGCCTTGCACAGAGGGCATCCCTTCTGCATGGCGACTCCTCACAGGACATGCATACAAACATGAAGCTGGCTTCCACCGAAATGGGCCCTCTGTTATTCCCAAAGAAGATTTCTGTTTCCATATTCCTGTTTTATTCTGAGCTTTCCTCCACACTATGATAACATTACGATTTTCCAACCATAGGGGCTTCACTTACGTCAGCTGGAAATAGAGCCAAGCTTTTACTTTGGAAATGTTGCGAGTAAAGCAAACGACTTGGATTCAATCCTTGAATTTCAGCTCCTTGTATTATTTAATCAAATGAGCGCCCCCCCTGCTGTCTGCAGTAAAGGATCTGATCCACTGGCGGGACCCTAAGAAGTCGGGCGTGGTGTTTGGGCTGTCCCTGCTGCTGCTGCTGTCGCTGGCAGCCTTCAGCTTCATCAGCGTGGTCTCCTACCTCCTGCTGGCCCTGCTCTGTGTCACCATCATGTTCCGCATCTACAAGTCTGTTGTCCAGGCCGTGCAGAAGTCCAGCGACGGACACCCATTCAAGTAAGACCTCTAGAACCTCAATGCTATTTTGCCTTCTCTTTCCTGTTGTTTAGGAGGTTTTATGTCCCTGCGTTTCCAAATTAGGCCAAAGTGTAAAAATAAAATGTTTCTCATTCCTCCAAGGCAGCGACAGTCACGGCCGGCTCTGTTGACTTAAAACCTAAATGCTTTTATATATATACCTTTTTTAACATGTACATTAAACACAGCTGTCGTTGCACTTTTATCTTTTATCTTGGTTTATTTATTCAAGTTAATACTCTGTGAGAGGAAAAGGTCAGGAATGGGGAATTTAAACACAAACTTATAATGTTCTGTCATTTTTAAGAGTGTGTCCCTTTATTCCAATGAAGGGCCTTCAATCTGAAGGTAAAGTAAATGCATTTAAGAATTCCAGCTCCAGCATTGTTTCTGAACAGAAAATAAGCTGAGTATTATAGTATATTATAGTACAAAGGTGGTGTTGACAATATTCTGCAATATCCCTGCAGAATCTTCCTCCATATTCTGGCCCGGTGGTTGAATTCTCTCTGGCACTGGAAAGCATTTAGGTTTTGGTTCTGTTACTTTAACTTTCTGTGTGAACTTTCCACTAGTTGTGCAGAACTAAATAAAGCGCTCTGGTGTCGGTCATTGTCTCTAAACTTGTAGGACGCTCAGTATAAATGTAGCAAAAATACACCAAACGTAGTAGTGTGAATGTATTCTTTTTATTTATTTATTTTTAAGCCACAAAGAAACCAATGTAACCCTCCCGCAGCACTCTGGGCCCACAGACTTAGCCTCATTTTGTGCTCACCTCCCACTCCTCCTCCCTCTTTGCAGAACCTTGATAGAAAAGGATGTCAGCATCCCCCCGGAGACTTTCCGCAAGCACGTGGACTGCAGTCTGACCCACATCAACCGAGCCCTGAAGCAGATGAGCCGCCTCTTCCTGGTCGAAGACCTCGTGGACTCCCTGAAGGTGAGAAGCTCTGCCCTTCAGTCATTGTCCACTGGCCTCCTGAGTCATGGTCATTTCCTCTGCTCACTTACCCACTCTGTTGCACAAGGATTCTGCTCTGGTAACCATGGTAAACCATCTCTCGGGGGAAATCAGTCCAATTATTTATAAGTACTAATCTGATCTTTATCACTAAAATGAAATGAAGACTCATAACCTTTACATACCCAGGTAATGAACAAGTCCTGCATAACTGTACTTAAGTTTAGAATTCAAACAGAGACTCTCATGAATTTCATCTGTGGCCTATTTAAATTGGACTTGTAGCCAAAAGGTTGTGCTTTGTAAAACGCATCGGAAACAAAAGGAAGAGCCCCTCATTGTTCTGGAAAGCCTTTAGCTGTAGTTTCTTAATGAAACCAAAGGCTGTCCTTTTTCCCTCCATGCTGAATGATTGAATATGTGCTAGGGAGATGTTTGCAGTTGTGCAGGCTGTCACCAAATCATGCACAAACAAGTCAAGGTAAACGTAAAAACGGTCCCTCCTGTAAGGTGCAACAGAACTAACAGGAGGAACCGGGAGCTGATAGTCCAGCTCAGTCAGTCCACACCCATCAGGCTACATGATACACCTGTATGGGTGGGTCACAAGCTCTTTGACAGCTGCTTTTCTTTCACTTCTATGGGGCGGTGATCATGCTAGGCTGAGGTTCAGGGATTGAACTCAGTGGCTGGTCTATCAGATTGTAGACAGCAGGCATCTCTGTTGATCTCTATCAGCCAGGTGGCAACCTCTGGTCCTGCAGGGTGGAGCCAATATGCAAGCCTTAAAACTTGCATTGTCTGTACTGACTTGCAGCGGGTGATGCATTCCTTAAGACTAGTTCCCACACGTTTAAGTTTGAATTTGCTCCTATATGTGCCATTTATTTTGTTTTTTGTTGTGGAAATGGGCTTACATAACATTAAGTTCATTCATACCATCAATATTTTTCTGGCCTTTTATTAGTTTCTAATGGCCACTATTAAGGCCTAATTTTATAATTTGCACTTTGATCTAGGATTGAAGCTGTGATTAACAAGGTCTATCGAAGTGTTGTATTGTGTGCAGAAATGCTTGAAAGTTCCTCTTTGGTTCACTCGCCAGCTGGCTGTGGTCATGTGGCTGTTCACCTACGTAGGAGCTGTCTTCAATGGAATCACCATCCTCATCCTGGGTAAGCACTGAGGGATGTTTTTACACATTTCTTGCAATGCAATCCATGTATTTAAAAAATTAAATATTATGGCCTCTTTGATCATTTCTCAGCTGGTTTCAAGTTCATTGGGTTCAGGTAACTTCACCAAGGGAGTATGGACAGAATATTGATAAATAAATATGCTCCTCCTGCTTCCAGTAAGTGATGTAGTAGGAGGTGGTTAAGAACTACCTTCAGAAACTTCTTTCCATTTGCATGACGCCGATAATCTCTTCTTAAAGTTGGGTTGGGAGCTGCGTCTATACTATGCGAGCTAGATGACTTTCACCTTGATATTCTAGTGCGGATGTATACCTAGCCAAATTGCACTGTAAGGGGCGAGAACGAGTCTTCCAACCTGTGCTACTGTGAAATGACGCAACAAACGTGCCAACATGGATGCAGCTACGAAGCCGCCGGGTTTGCCTTAGCAGGTGTTGCTTTAGCGTCGAGTGTGGTTGGTCGGGACGTAACACTCCGCCTTGTTTATAGTAGCAGACAGCTGTCAGAGTAAAGCGGTGAGGGAGCGACGAGCACACGCTAGCAGGCTTACCGGGAGAGCGCTACACCCGGACGTGATCTTCACCAGCTACTGCGGTGGAGAACATCTGTTATTGACAAAACGATGCTGCTCAACTGTTCTTCGTACCTCATCCTGTAATACCTGAACCCGTATTGCCTTATCGAGTCCCACTGCTATTTGCACCCCTGTTACATTAAGCTGTGTGTTGTGTACGTATGTAACTTCATGTGGTCCTGCACCTTTGCACCTTTTCAAGGCTTTCAAATATTAGAATAACTTATGAACAGGAAGCGTCAGGAACTTACATCATACGGAAACAATTGTTCTCAAAGACTTTTAGTAATTATTTGGGTAGCACACATATTCTGAATTCAAATTTTATTTTGAAATTATAAAATTGGTTGGGGTGGGTGACGAGGGGGGGGGGGCAGAATGTTTGATATTCAAGCCAAGTTTTTACTCGATAGGCCTCATCTAACATTACAGTAAGAACTCAGATAATCATTGAGGCTTTTATTTTGAAATCATAAAGTGGTTGGGGGGGTGATGAGGGGGGGGGGCAGAATGTTTGATATTCAAGACAAGTTTTTACTCAATAGGCCTCATCTAACTTTACAGTAAGAACTCAGATAATCATTGAGGCTTTTATTTTGAAATGATAAAATCGGTTGGGGTGGGTGACGAGGGGGGGGGGGGATGTTTGATATTCAAGCCAAGTTTTTACTCGATAGGCCTCATCTAACATTACAGTTAGAAGTCAGATAATCATTGAGGCTTTTATTTTGAAATTATAAAATTGGTTGGGGTGGGTGACGAGGGGGGGGGGCAGAATGTTTGATATTCAAGGCAAGTTTTTACTCGATAGGCCTCATCTAACATTACAGTTAGAAGTCAGATAATCATTGAGGCTTTTATTTTGAAATTATAAAATTGGTTGGGGTGGGTGACGAGGGGGGGGGGGCAGAATGTTTGATATTCAAGCCAAGTTTTTACTCGATAGGCCTCATCTAACATTACAGTAAGAACTCAGATAATCATTGAGGCTTTTATTTTGAAATCATAAAGTGGTTGGGGGGGTGATGAGGGGGGGGGGCAGAATGTTTGATATTCAAGACAAGTTTTTACTCAATAGGCCTCATCTAACTTTACAGTAAGAACTCAGATAATCATTGAGGCTTTTATTTTGAAATTATAAAATTGGTTGGGGTGGGTGACGAGGGGGGGGGGCAGAATGTTTGATATTCAAGCCAAGTTTTTACTCAATAGGCCTCATCTAACTTTACAGTAAGAACTCAGATAATCATTGAGGCTTTTATTTTGAAATGATAAAATTGGTTGGGGTGGGTGACGAGGGGGGGGGGGGGGGGGAGAATGTTTGATATTCAAGCCAAGTTTTTACTCGATAGGCCTCATCTAACATTACAGTTAGAAGTCAGATAATCATTGAGGCTTTTATTTTGAAATTATAAAATTGGTTGGGGTGGGTGATGAGGGGGGGGGGGGCAGAATGTTTGATATTCAAGCCAAGTTTTTACTCGATAGGCCTCATCTAACATTACAGTTAGAAGTCAGATAATCATTGAGGCTTTTATTTTGAAATTATAAAATTGGTTGGGGTGGGTGATGAGGGGGGGGGGGCAGAATGTTTGATATTCAAGCCAAGTTTTTACTCGATAGTTTAAATAACATTCTGTCTCTCAATATCTAAGAAGTTAGAAAAAGACAGAGCGAGGCAGAGACAGACAGACAGAGATTGATTAGGAGTAGGAGTAGAGAGGGGAGGGGCAGTCATGTGACTCCACTAATCAGCTAATGTAATTCAGCTGTGTGAGTCCAACTGACAGGGTGCAGGTGTCCGAGTAGCCGTGGCAACGCGGGCAGCTGCGCGCTGATCCGAGCCTTTTTAATCTAGATTAATCTAGATTAATTTCAAGATTACAGTGAGATTAATCTAGATTAAAGAAATTAATCTATGCCCACCACTAAAATAAATCAATGTGTCTTCTCTCGCTGTCTGTTTCTTCCTCAGCCGACATCCTCCTCTTCGCCGTGCCTCCCGTCTACGAGAAGAACAAGGTGATGCTGCAACCCTTTGTCTTCGGCCTGTGTAAATGTATCTGATGACTTCAGCTGAACATTCCCAAGAGCATTGAGCTCACTGGATGACTCCGGTCTTCACAACACCCTGAAGGCTCGTGGCCGTCCAGTGTCCAGCTGCTGAGAATGTGAAGTCACGGTTCTGCCGGCTCATCCTGTCCATGCACATCATGACCACTTGGAACTTGATGTGTTTATGGGAATGCACTCATCAGCTGTTTGAGGCAGGCTCTTGCTGGTCATAGTTTTTTGTTGTTGCTTTGTCCCTGGATTTAGCCACAGTGAAGATGCTAGCTTTACCTTTTTGAACGTTTCAATACTCTGTGATGAGAGCTACGTATCAACTCGACCCCAAGGTCATAGCTTTGGTTTGGGGTTTTGCGTTTGGGTTGCTCTTATTTTGTTTTTCAACAGGTTTTTTCCACCACTGTCAATCTTTTTTTTGGATTGTTTGCTGCTTACAATCTGGCCGCTGCCTTACAGACCCACCGTTCAGAACCATCCTTTGCACTGTAAAATAATGAAAGCCACGCACAGGGCAGGGAGCGTGCAAATGCAGTCACAGAAGACAAGTAGCGCAGAATTTAACGTTACCCTTTTACATTTCTTGGAAATATCACAATTAAACCTTTTTTTCACCTGTAATTTGTGGGGAACCATCAGCAACAACATAGTTCGTACAACGTATCATCTGATCCAGTGTAAACATCTGCTGGCTTTTGTTCTGAAATTATTTCACCAGACCTCATGACCACAGCTTTGCTCTCTCCTGATCACTCAAAATGTCAACATAACTGCTGATGCTTCTACGAACTGAAGAAAGTTGGCACAGGTCCTTGAACTCGATAAGCCAAATGAGCATCCCAGCATTTTCCTGCAGTGCTTATCATGAATGGATCGGATTTCAGAATGAAGAGTCATAGTCCCACACCAATGCTTACCTTCCGTCTCACCGTGTCTCCTTCCAGACCCAGATTGATCAGTACATTGACGTGATACGCACCCAGGTCAACACCACAATGGCCAAGTAAGTGATGAGTGTGCTCTAGCTTAACGTTCATCCACCCATTCTGTCTCCACTTACACATTTGTTTGGTTGTTCTTTCACAGGTTGCAAGAGAAACTTCCCGGAGCTGTGAAGCGCTGCAAAACTGAATGATCAACCCCCCGAACGAAAGCCTCCACGACACCATCGCCCTCATCTCCATCTTAGATCACCCTCACCTTTTTCCGACCCCTCTCCAGATAACCCCAGTCTAACCCCCCCCCCCCCCTCTCCTCGATCATCCATCACCTCCTTACCACACTGAACCTTCCTAGGTAAAAAAAAAAATAACTCGAGCTGTTATTCAATGTTAAACTACTGCGCAGCTTAACTTGCAAGCATTAAAAAGAACTGCACGTGTGCAGACAGGAAGCGTGTTGCTAGCGAGGACGTGACGTAGCGCCGCGGCGTGCCCTGACAGTGTGGGCGCCACAGGGTCGAGTGAACTAGACTGAATATGACCTGGTTTCGTTAGAGCGAGGGGGTTGGGGGGGAGCAAAGGCGTGATGGCTGTCCACCTCGCAAATGTCTGTACTTTAATGCACGGATAACCCTGAAGGTTAACAGATCATTTGTGATGTCAAAGTAAAGAAATTAAAAGAAAAAGCTAAACGGAGCGTTTTGGGTGTAATGTGGCTAGTGTTATCCTGCTCTACTGCTCTACTGCTGTTAGTATGACTTGGATTTAGAGGCTGGCTCTGCTGTTACTGACGGGCCTGTTAGCGACTTAACCTGACTCACCTCACAGGCAATTCTGTATGTTTCTGTAATGCACTGAACGTTTATTTTTAAATCCATGAGCAGAAATAAAAGCGTTGGAACACTGAGCCAGTGGTGATAATTTGGTCTAGTTCACCCTCTTGATCAGAAGCATTTTTTGACTGTTCTCTGTATGTAAATATCCACCTGGAGAGGAACACAGTCTTTCTCTTGCTCTCGCTTTCTCGCTCTCTAGTTCTTTCTGACTCGTTATCTCGCTGTCCTCCCTCCCATGTACGGAACACCATAGCCTCGCTTTTTATATCAAAGGGAAAGTTCCCTCACAGCAGCACCCGTCTCCACAGTGTCGCGGTCTCGCACTCAGTTGTACATTCTTCTTCTCACTGCTTATTACTATTATTGGTATTAATTATAGGATCGCTGCTTTGACTGGCTGGTAGCTTGACTGCAGCCTTGTAAGAGTTCTATTAACGTCATTGAGCTTCGTTTTAAGATGGAGTGGTTTCCAAGGTCTCTGGGGAAGTCATTTCTGATTGTTGGATAAGCTTAAAGATTCTCTGTCTTGTCACATGTCTCACAGCGGCCACCACAATAGATAAGGACTTAATCGTAAATCATTGAACGATCCACAAACTAGCCTTTTTCTGAGATAGTAACTCCTAATTTAAGTTTATTTGAATTAAATTAAAATATGATGGTTCAAATACTTTTACCCAGTGACCTGAGCTGAAGTCCAATAGGATCTGGGAGCGTTGCTATGGAAGCGCTCTCTATAGTCATTGTCTTGGTGTAAGCTGGAAACAGATTGCCAACCTTTATATAGGCTGTATCATATTATCATATTCCCTACGCCGGCTTTTGTTTAATATCATTATTACTTGTGACTGTTTCAATGGTGTTTTTGAACTCGGTGAACCATAGTCATACGTTAGCCGCTGTTGTCTCCATATGGTTTTAAGGGATGAATATATAGAAGAACAGTGTGAGAGTGTGTTTTGTGTTCGCTGCACCCTAAATGAAGTTTGCACGGAGTCCCTGTGTACTGAACGCCTCCTGAATGCAGTAAATTCCCATTAAAACTGCTATGCCTGCCTAGTGGTTTCTGGCACACCCCTGAATACTGACACTGTTCATGTTTTTATGCATCCTGTTTATTTATTTGAACGTGCAGATGCTGTATATGGTAGCTTTAATTTGTCATCTAAAAGCTGGAATTCTGGGAAGCTAATGGAGATCATACGTGTTTAGTTGATTTAAAGAGACAGCTAAACCAAAATCACACGACATATTCCAGAATTTAGAGAATGAAAGTTTCATTTTCAACTAATTTGGTGTAATTTGTGGTGCTCACAGCATTGCATTATGAGTCAGCACTTTTTTCGGTGGACTATTTCTTCTTTATAATGTCGTTTTGAGGAAAACGGTTCACTTTGAGCAGTACAAACTAAATTCTCTTGTGTTGTGGAATCTTAAGATGCTGATTTCATAATTTGTCTATTGGGTTGAAC
Organism: Apeltes quadracus; assembly: GCA_021346845.1. NCBI lineage: Eukaryota > Metazoa > Chordata > Actinopteri > Perciformes > Gasterosteidae > Apeltes > Apeltes quadracus. The sequence goes on from CM037923.1 coordinate 11,128,503, forward strand.
TGCCCCATTATTGTTCAACCAGCTCCTTCCAGGCTGAACCAGTGTTGGCAGCTTCCCCATGTTAACATGCAACAGCACCAAGGCTAAACATGGCCGTGCACTCAGATTCACAGCCTGTTTCTATTGAGTGGAATATACATTATGAATTAGACCTGTTTCCGCACAGCATGTTGTTTTGTTGCGTGTGTGTGTGTGTGTGTGTGTGCGTGTGTTGCTTTGACGTTTTTGACTAACATGAGCTCTGTTTTGTATTAGCTATGACTTTGGTTCTGATTTTTAAAGCTTTGGGAAAGATGTTGCAGGAAAAATAGAGATTTAAAAAAAGTATGTGGTCTCTGTACTGATGTCAAAGTGAAATGAATAAAAACAAAGGAGGATTGATGTGTTCTCGTATGTCGGGGTGATGCAAATGGAGCGCCTCCACAGGAACAAGACATAAAAAATATGCCCAGAAAATATCAATATTAAGAAGCTCTGCATTTTAAGCTGGGTGGTGTTTGGGTGGAGAGGGGATTATAATTTCTAAAATTAGACCATGCAGTCATACTAAACCATTACTGTTAACAGCCCCATGGAGACTCCATGTTCCATTTAAAGCCTGTGTGTTATTACATAATAGGACCAAAGCCCTAACAAGTGAATGAAGCGTCACAAAGTTAACAGCCATGCGACTGATGAACAACATGGCAGTCTGGTGCAAAGGGTGAAACCTGACATATCTGTTGGGCTTGAATTTTACTGTAGTCAAGGTAAAACATAATTGCATAACTAACCCTTTTTTTGTAAAGATGAACTGATTTTTAGCTAAAATCCTGACAAACTGACAGGGATGTTTCACGTTTAAAATATCCAACATTTAACATATTGAAAGGGGCGGGACTTTGCCTCTCTCAAAAACACATTTAAGTGATTAAAAAAGAAAAGGCATCACATTTTTTGGCTTCTGTTAATTTGATTACAATTGGGATCAATGGTAAAAATGCATTATAATACTTGGCAGCAGAAATGGCTGGAAATGTTTTGTCCACCATTTGGCATAAACGTCTATGTTGTACGCAACGGAGTTGAAATCAGGAAACAAAGAAGAAAACGTTCCCAACAGGCTGCGCTGAGTATTTATTCAAACATCTGGGAGGAGAGAATTCATGTGTCACACGGCGGCCATGTACAAATGAAAGGTGAACTGACGAGGTGAGAGTGAAATAAAGAGCATCTCTGTCTACACCACATACACAGTAGAAACACACACAGGCAGATGCATCACATGCTCAATCATTCGTTTCACTGATAGTTCATTTGAAATAATTAAGTGCTATCTATTTCTGAATGCCGGGTTCTCAGCTCTAAAGGACCAATAAAAGGGAGCATGAGCAGTTCCTTCATTATCACTTTGTATCAAAAGCTTCACCTGAGTAACAACAGAATAACAGGGGACCGTTAGGGATTTTATCCTCACGGCTCAATGCATATCTTGTAAAATTACAACATAAAATATTAAGTACACAATTATTGTCTTGAAATATTAAGAATGATTCTAACATTTATACAGGCTTTTTCCATTCTATTGCAAATTTATTTTCCAAGAGATTCCACTTTGCCCTCATATTAAGACTTTTTGAATAGTATGACATTTGACATAACATTTTAATTTAATAGAAATTACTTTTTTCCCTCATTTGGACCAAATATATTTGTTCTCATATTTTTCTCAAACCTTTTATTCTCTTGTTAGTTTGCTTTTTTCCTAAAATTATACTACTATAAGTCAAATGTCAATTTATTTGTGTTTGTTTTAGCGGTCGGCTCAACACATATAATTACACAACCTATGGTGAAACTTGTATTGCCGTCTTCAAATGGGACGTAAGGACTGCTGATGAAATGGTTGTGGATGACATCACAATCCCTGAGTTACATTTTCCAGGTAAAGGCGTGACATTTCATGGCAGACGGAGATCTGTTCCATCTGACAGATGGAAGCTTTTCTTCAGCGTCTCCTGTGGACCACATTTTGTACAGTAAATGAAAACAACCAAGGTGTAGCAAACCCTTCGAAGCAGAAGTCCTTCGAGCATTCCTCATGGTGTTAAAGAACAATGAAGTAGAAAAACTGGACATAATTACAAACACGCTTTGTAGAAACTTGGGTGCATAAAAGTGCTTGTATAAAGGGAAAATATTCTTTCCGTATATTTACATATTCTTTTTTGTGCAGTTTTAGCCCGGATGTTGACGATGGCAAAGGATGCAGACTGACTGAGAGATAACATATCTCATTTAATGGGGGACAGACGAGGACGTCCTTCTCCCCCACTGTAAACAAGGAATTAAATAGAGGAGAGAAAGGGGACTGCACTCTGGCATTCATTGTCTTCAGCATTACATCAAACAGTCTCATTCGATCGGCTGTACAGATGGAGCCCTCGGCTCTCGTACTTTTTTGGGGCACAAAGTGCTGTGTTGTCTTCAGACACGTTATCGCAAAACTAACTCGCCTCAACAAAGACTCCTGAGAGCGTAACACTGAGGCCCGGGACTCCTTCTGGGACGCCACGCGGACCACTTCTGCAACCCCTACTAGGACCCCAACATGACCACTTCAAAGAACCCTAGTAGGATCCCTCATGGATTCCTTTCTGGTGACCATAGTAGGATTCCACCTGGGACCACTTCTGGGCCTGAAATAAATAAAAAAATATGAAATTGGAGGCATCAAATTGCATACAATTATGCCAATTTAGGACCAGAAAGTCTGAAAACTAAAATCACTTTTGGTCAACAACAGCGATGAACTGGTGCAGTGATTGATGGGGATAGTAGTGACTGCTCGCAGGGCTAGTCGCTGTTTACTGCGACCGTGCTAGCTACGGGTGTACACGGGGTTCCCATGATCCCAAGCTCACGACTTTTCTAAGTAGTCTTAGCTAAGCTCTTCTGCCCAGGTCCACACGCAGGAATCAAGCTGACAGCCTGCCGATGCCACACGCTAAGCCCGTGGCTGAATGAGTATAATTCAAACAGCATTACATATGCCTACCGCCCTTCATTGTTTTGCAGTTTCAACAGACAGCCCTTAGCCGATGTCCTACAATGAGGACCTTAAGAACATGGGTATGACCCCTCGGACGCCCCCATGGACATGCTAGCTTTAGCGAGCCACAACGCTGGTCTGATCCAGACCTCATCTGAGGACCTCCTCATTTGTAATCGGTTCAGCGGTCAACCGGTCTCTTTAGTTTCAAATTTTTCACAGCTGTGACCTTTCCTTTGTGCCAGGGACTACCTTCACACTCTGATCTGGATTGAAGGAGCAAATTCCAGTGTTTTCTAACTAAATTCTTGATATTTGTTGATCATGAAAACTGTTTCTGTTAACATTTTACTTTGGGGAGCTTTGGGACACAGTCAGAGGGGTCCAGGACCCTGTTTGGCAAATACTTTGATTTCCCTTTAAGAGAGAAGATGGCTGCTGTGAGGAGCCATGGACGGAGCCCTTTCTAAGTGGCGAAGTGTGCCGCAGCGGGAGCCAGCTCGCTGTGTCCGTGGTCCTGGGAGGAGAAGCAGTCGTCGGAGTGGATGAAGTGCAGGGCGGCCTGGTTGTAGCTCAGCATCGCCTGCTGCTTCTCCTCCGGGCTGTAGTCCAGGGAGTGGGGGTGGACCTGCTGGACATGCCTCTTGATGGTGCTGACCTTCAGCGTGGCCAGAGTGGCGCCACACACCATGCAAATGAGGCCATGTCGGCGGCAGTCGTAGTCCATCAGGTACTCCATCCGCCAGCGCACCTGGTAGTTCCTCCTCTGGTCCTTCCCGGGGTAATGGCCATGACGGAAGGATGCGGCTGCAGCGCCGTCCTCCCGAACTTTCCCCTTCCCGCTGCACAACCCCTCCTCCTTCTTCACAGCTTTGCTGTGGCCTCTCACATTGGGGGAGGCGTCCTCGCTGGTCTCTGCCGCCTTATTTAGGACCTCAGCTTTGCCTGGGTTGAAACACAGTTAGACCAGGGGTGTCACACTAATTTTAGATAAGGGGCCACATAACGCCCACTTTGATCTCAAGACGGCCGGACTAGTAGAAACGTATGTAAGTGTGTTTGACACATGAATGAAACCATTTAACTTAAATACTAACAAACATAGAAGAGATTTTCACATCTCTAGCCGTTATGTCATCATTCAAATCTTAAAACTGCAACGTGTAAAGATTGGGATCTGAGAAAATCTGTCAAATCACCAGGTGAGACTGATTATCCCATCTGGAGACACACTGGATTCATCCTGTTTTGTCAAACCCAACTTAACTGGCATGACTGATCAAATACGTGCCCAAGTAAGATGGCCCATTTTTAAATCCTAAAGGAAGCACAGGGCCTGACCTACAATAGCTCTCATTATATCACTACTGCTTTGGGTTTTTAGTTGGTATTTTATTGTTCCACTTCAAATGTTTCCACACCAAACTGTTTTTCCATTAAAGAAAAAACGAACATTGCCGTTTGAGACTTGGAAACTTGAAAAAGGTAAAGCTAGTTAGCTCATAAGGCGAGCTAACTAGCTTTACCTTTTTCAAGTTTTGATGAATTTTGACTGTTGAGTTTAAAAGCACTTATCTAGTCAAAGTCAAAATCTTTTAATGTGAAAGAAAGTGGAACGTTGTAATGGCAGTGGCTTAACATTGGCCGAATAAAAAGTTGAATCTATTGGAAGTGTATAAAAGCCAGTGAGAGCAGAATGACTGTAAGATTGTGTTGTTGTGCTGTGGAAAAGGACAATATAAGTCTCATTATAAGAGATAAACTATACCTATCAACCAAGGAAACTATAGACCAAAACCCTGTCCTCTGCAGCCAACCTATATAAACGAAATAGCATCTCACCGACTTGAAATTGCATGCCTTCACTAGAACAATCTTTGGTCCAGGCAGCAGCCATGGCTTCCCTTTCCTGCCGGCTCAGGGTCGTCGTCTCTGGGTGACACTCCTGGATGTGGCGCCGGAAGCTGCTGACCTTGATCTCGTGCAGGACCTGGGAACACACCATGCAGAAGGTGCCGCGGCCCTGAGGCCCGTGGGCCACCAGGTAGTCGAGGCGGAGCCGCCACGGGTCGCCCTCGTGCAGCCGCCTCTTCCTGTGCTGCCGGGGAGACTGCGGCGCTCGCACGCCTCCGTTTTCAGTGATAAAGTAGGCGTCCTGAGTTAAAGTGCCGTCTCCTTCTGGGTACACATCCGTGTTGGTCTGCGCGGCCTGAGCAAAGAGGTCCAACCCGCCTTCTTTGGTGTCTGGCTCTGATTTGATTGAGTGTTCTGGCTGATCTGTTGCGGGGCAGAGGACCACACAATAAATTCCACATGAAAGAATGTCAGCACTTTACAGCTGCAGGTCGATCAGCCGCAACAAAACCTAATAACCACTATTGAGGATATTGTAAGACGCTGATGGAGTACACTGACTTGGACCATGATCAGGAGCCAAGACCGCAAAAGAACGTCCAGGAGGCCCGATTACCCCGTCGCCATGACAGCGGCAGCTCAGATAAGCAATGAGTTTGAGACATCAGGCTGTTGGCACTAAACTACCCTTATTAGAGCGGCTCCTACCGTGAGCCTGAGCCCAGGCCTGCAGGGTGCAGTGCTTCTCCACGGAGCTGTAGACCAAGGAGTTGGGGTGGGTGTCCAGCACGTGGCTCTTGATGTGGTCCAGGTGGAGAGAGGGCACCTCTCCTCCACACACCATGCACAGCAGCCGGCCGGCCTCCGCCTCGTACTCCATCAGGAACTCCTGGCGGAACCAGGCGTGCAGCGAATCGTTCAGGTAGCGCTCCAGGGTCCGGGCCGACGGCCCAGCCAGGTCCTGCTCCTCCGCCTGCATGTTGGGGGCTTCACCCTCCTCAGAGCAGGCGGGCAGACTGGGGTGCTGTTTTGGCTGCTCGTGGGGCGCCTCCGGTTCCGGGGGTTCAGCTGTGTTTAGAAGACACTTATAGCTTATATCACGGCTGTTGGCATGTTGTCTTTATTTTGTGATTGGACGGATCGTTTAAAAATGTTAAAAATAAAACAGAGATTTCATAACTCAAGTTTAGATGAATCATAAAACTCATAATTTGAATGGTCAAGTTTAAATACTCAATTATTATAAATAGGTCTTTGAAGCTTGTTCCTATTTTATGTTTTACTTGATCTGGTAATTATTTTGCCTAATGTTGGCAAATATTAGCAAACTTTCTCTGCATGTTGCCGCTGAATGAAGATAATATCAATAAAACTGAAAAATGAACCTAGTGTCATACCTGAAGCAGCTCTTTCACAGTTCAGATAAGTTAACCAGATGCTCACACTCAGCATTACTCACCAAAACACAATGCCAGTGTCCCTGAGCCAGACAGATGTGCTGCTGGTCTGTAGTAAGGATTAGCCTAGTTTAGCATGATGTCTGGTGAAGGATTTGCTTAGAAATACAGCAAAATCAACATGCTGTATATCATGATTCAAATCAGATCAATTATATGGGCCTGCTGTTTTATTTCTTATTATTTTCATTTAATATGCTGGGCTTTCAGTTGAAGTCGAGATCAGATTTCACTGAACAGTTCAATAACTATTTTGAATGTGTTTTTGCTGTATTTCCTTTACATGGTGAAGAAGGGAAATAATCTACCATTCAATGTTATGCTATGAATGTTTTCTCTGTTGTCTTCAGTATGTAACCACATGCCACCTGAGCAAAGACGTATCCAGGCCCAGTCATCCCCTCTCCACCCCCACACATCGCCACTGAATCATGACATCATCCTGTCCTCCTCACGCACCGCCATGCCAAGACGTAAACTCATACTGCCACCAAGTGTGAGCTTTAGAGAACTCATGCCAAGAGTCCTACCCACCGGCTGAGTGCTGGTCCGAGTCCGGCTGCTCCTCTTTCTCCTGGGGCGACGGCGCCGTCGCAGAGCCAAAGGACCTCTGTACCCCCCCCAGGCTCAGGTGGCTCTCCCACCCACAGCGGATGACCTCCTTGTCTGCAGTGCTCCACAGCAGGGAGTCGGGGTGCTTCTGCCGGATGTGCCTCTTGATGGTGCTGAGCTTCAGGGTGGCCAGCGAACTGCCGCACACCATGCAGATCATTCCGTGTCGCTCGGGGTCAAAGTCCATCAGGTACTCGCAGCGCCAGTACTCGTGGTAGTAGCGACGGTGGTCCCGTCCAGGGATCCGACTTAGGCCCGGACGTGACGCTCTCTGGACCCTGGGTTTACGTCCAGGAGGGCCCGGGGGCCGGGGAGAGGAGGAAAGGTTGGTCCGGCCCCTCTGTGATGTTCCAGTAGCTGGTGCCTGGAGATGTGGCAGGTGTGACCATGCCGGCCTCGGCTTCCCCCTCACCGTGGCCATTGGCCAGACCGTCCTCGTCTGAAACAAGGGACAAACAAGTCTTTTTACTAGACTGCTAAAAACGGCCTCTCGGTAGGTACTGTAATGTATCGATCGGACTGTAATATTGTGTGCCGACTAAGCGCTGTCTATGCTTTTTATTTATGGGTTGTGGTCAGGCAGTTCTCCCTTGAATTAAATTAAAATCATCATCAAGAATCAGAAAAGGTGACATGTTATGTTGGCTAACATTTGATTTGAGCAATATCACTCCGTATAACACAAACATGGTGTATGTACTTATCAAGTAGTTTATGTCGCTATCACCTTACGTGTTATTTATTCCAATAGTCATTATTGTCGTGTATTCATGTCGCGAGCCGGCCTGTGCCGCCGCTGTCCGCTAGGGGGCAGCGGCGTGTCTCTTAGGTCCGCCTGCCTGCGTGCTGTTGAGCCTTTGTTTATAGGAGCCACAGAGGCGGAGGGGCCATGCCGCTCCACGGCATTGTCCCCGACACGGATTAACTGGCAGTCTGACAATGGCCGTGGCTCTGACAGCCGCGCAGTCACACATTGCGGTGAGAAACACCATGAATAATAACAATAACTCTTTATTTCTTCTTCTTTGCTTTACCTCCCGAGTCACTCTCCTCTTTCGTCGCTTCCTCCTCTCCGCTTATTATTAATGAGAGCAGCTCAGCCTGCTCGGCACACCGGAGGTCCACGGGCTCGCTTCCCCCCGGGTCCTTCTCTTCCATCACTGGCCCGGCCCGCTGTCTTACTCGTGGATAGTGGTCCTTCTTCCTTCACCGTATCGCGGCGCCGAAGCGGGACATGTCACACTAACGACACCACATTACACCAGTGACATGTTGGCTCCGCTCGACGCGCATCTGGCAGACGCTGTAGCGCGAGCCCATCACCGAGGAGCCCGTGTTCTGCGATGCCCCCCCACGCCGCCCCCCGCCCCGCCGCGCACGGGAGCCAAGTTAACTTTCATATAATCACACTATCGTGTATTCCGCCGGCGACTAAAGCGCGTTCCTCCGTCCGGCGCCGCGGCGCAGGCCTCCAGTAATGTATTTTAAGGCTCTTGCTTGTCTTCAGGGTGGGGAGCCGACTAGGGGCCCCTGGGGCTCCTTAAGGGGCTCCTGGGTAAATTTAAAGAGACAGTAGCAGTGTCGTCAACGCGCTCCCACCCCGGGGGGGGAGCAAACAGAGCAGCGGGCGCTAACACTGATAAGCCGCTAATGCTGCTGCTCTCTCAAAATAATGCCAGGACACAGGCGGACTGGTTCGGCAAATCAGCGGTTAAAAAAACGAGGCGGGTCCAAATTAGGGCCCCACGAGCTCGACCTTATAATATGTTGTGCTGGGGATCCAGGGGGGGTCGCATGAATCCTATGTGGTCATTTGTTTTACATACAAACCGGCTCTATTAAGCACAGGGAACAGTATTGTCATTAGTGATTGACTGAGGGAGTATTGGCTTTAATAAACACATATTCTAAAAGCTTGCTTTGTCTGAACAATGGAACCCCCCCCCCCCCCCCCCAACCCCCCAAATAAAAATGATACAGTTTGCCACCACAGTGGAACCTTTAAATGTTCCAATGCAAGAAGCTGTACAAGTCAACATTCCCGCCATTTTTGCGTTTATAAATATTTTTTTGAAAACGAACCCAGTAAACATAGTCCCTTATGAAGTGTTATTGGTTGTCTTATGATTGTATTTAAATAAACATAGTATTACTTTGCTGGTGTGTTAATCTCGCCGTTCCAGAGAGACACAGAGATTTTTAATCATACATTTTCTTATGTTATGCTATTTACTAAAAGATTTGGTAGACAATGGGGGCCCTCTAGCCGACAAGAGAATGTCTACCTGTATATATCAGCCTACTAAACGTCAAGACCTACTAACTAAAAGGACTATTTTTCTGATCAAACCTGCCTATTAATGATTGTTGTGCTCATTATTCAAAACCACCTATCGCGCCATCTATCTATGGTGGTTCTGCGCATGAATTGAGGTAATTTGTAGAAAAAGCCAATAGATCAATGGACCTTTGTCCAGTTATTGCAATATCTGTGCATTTGTCGTTACTTAGTTATTCGACGTGTGTCCTGACCAAAATGCAGCTTTCCCTAAATCTTAACCTGCCGAATAAAGCTCCGACTAACTATCAGCCAGCCAGTTAGACGCGAGGCCAAATGTATCGAGATGATTTCTCCTGAACACCACTGAATGGGTTTGAACCGGGGAGGCGTTGCGTTGTTGCGTTGCGTTGTTGCGTTGCGTTGCGCTGTCTCCGCGTGTCCACGCCACGGAGTGAACGCGCGCACACACACACAAACGCACAGGTCCCACATCCTGGTACTTTACAGCGTTGTCAAGGCAGCCTCGGAGAGCACGGCCGGCTGACGGAAAGTAGCTGCAGTGTCCTGGCAACGTCTCTGTCCAAAAACACGTTGACTAAAACTGTCCCGGAAAGTTAGGTGTAACTAAAGGTATCGGGTATGCATGTTTTTCTTCCACGCGTTTCCGAGCGTCGCGCTTCCGCGACAGCGACGTGCGGGGTTTCTCGTCTCTTTTCGGGCAGGCAGCAGACTCCGGCGCCCGTCCGTGTGGACAACAGGGGGAGGTCTTGTCCATTGTGGCGCTTAGAGACACACAGCGGTTCGTGAACGATTTACGCCGTAAATGTCGGAATTTCCCCTCAGCATTTCGGTTTGTGGTGCTAAATGTGCTGTAGCTGCGTCGGTTCGCGGCGTTTTCGATCAAATATTCGCAGAATAAAGAATAAAAATGGCTCTCGACAGATACAATTTGCGATAGAAAGGGACAGGTTTAAAGGGACAGTGTCACTCTGCTTCCTTCCTGGTTCATGTAGCTTAAACTATGGCTACACATTTCTAACGCGACGTGTTTGTATCCCCAATGATGTCGTTAATATGTCCGAGTGCTACAATCCAGTAGTTAGCTAACTTAACCAGAAGCTCCACTTTGTCTCACGTGTAAACCGCGTTGTGTGCGAGGAGCTGTGTCTCGCTGTTAGCCTCCATGTGCATTGTCTTTTGATTAGCATGTTACAACCCATTAATGCACCTGAACACGGGCCGTGGGACTGGTAACAGCTGCCTGTGCTCAAACGTGACATTTTACCAAAATAGTAAAAATATTAGGGGTAACGTTAAGAACTTAACACAATATTAACATTGAATTTAAAATGTTTTACTACAACCACAGTAGTAGTTGTAAATGTAATTGATCTTGAATTTGATTTGAATGTGATAAAAAATCACACGGTGGTGTTTTCATTTGCTTTTTTTTTTTAACATTTCATGTGTGTGAATTCATTGCAACCCCGTGTGTATTTTATGATTTCCTCACATACTTGCATGTACACATGGTGTTAATTCAACCATTGAAAACAAAAGTGTCATTATATTGAAATCAAGTTTGTGGTTGAGCTGTATTGATGTGATTGACCCAAAGTACCTAATACATGTTCCACTGGGTATTACATCTTGTCAGTATGTCCCTCGTTTTAAAGACCCATGAAATAAATAGTTTGCCCTACAACCTGTTTGATAGATTCTTGCTTAAGCTCGCTCCACTTGTTAAATGTATTACAAAATGACATGCAGTTTACACTTTATTTCTGTTCTTCAGAACACCCGCCTACCAAAATGATGTCTGCAAGAGTTGGTAGCTGCTTTGCAAAGCCAACCACCATGTAGGAGGAGACCATGTAAGTTGATGCCATCGAGGATTGTAGACCAACGGGATGATTTGAATCCGTGCGACAAGGGAAGAGCCAACCACCACAGTTGGATGAGAACTGATGGGCCGTTCAAGCTGGCGATGCCAACTGCAAAAGATAAAAGTGGTGTAACGTCCCACCGCTACCGGCCGGCCTCAGAGTATGATGATGCCACCCTCACCCAAAAGAGACAATACTGGAGAACCAAGAAACGAGAGCAGAGGGCCCGACTGACAGAGCGTAGAAGAAAGGGAACGCAGGGCGGAAAGCGCCTACATCTGCATGCCCCTGCAGTGGCAAATTCTACTTTAACCCTCCCTTTTGCTGCTTTTGTTTCTCCTTTGCAGAGTAATGATGACTCGTGCAAAAAAGTCGCGGCATCTTCTGCATCACCAAGTGTGAACGTAGCCACGGCCAGCTCAGTTGAAGCCACTGAAAACCAAGAGAAGTGGCTCCATTCAATGAAACTGGACATTGTCTCGCCTCAGCTGCCATCGTCATGTTCCATTTCATCCAAAGCTTCTAGGGGCAATGCGGTAACAGCGAGGGGTGCGCTGAGCAGAGCCGTTACCTCACATACGCCCAGTGGAACCCAGCTGAACACCCGTTCCTCAGTGCCTCCATTCAGAGTGACCAGAACTACCAATGGCAGCTCCACTGAAACATTGCCTCAGTCATGTGTGTCCCTGCAGAGTGCATCAGCCCCTAAAACACAACATCAGCCACAAGTTGCATTACGCATCCAGCCCAATCCCCCACCAACCAATGTCACCACAGGCGTGGTTCTTTTGTCTTCACCATGTGTCCCGGATTCTATTAAAACAATGGGAAGAAAAGGAAACACAACACCTCAAAGTGGAACAAAGAGTGCCTCGGTCTCTTTGCAGGGGGCTAAAGGTGTTGGCAAGTCCTGTTCTTCCTCGGGGCTAGAGGAGGAGCAAGCAGCCAGACGCAGAGAGCATTGGCGGATCAAAAAGCGAGAGCAAAGGGCGAAGCTGGCAGCGAAGCTGGTTAAAGCCAGAGAAAGGGCACAGAGTGTGGACATAACGTTTCGGAGGCATACAGCACAAAAAACAGGAGCTGTTGGAGGCAAGATTCTTCAGCATCTTCCATCCCAGTCAATTTCGAGGGAAGCAGGAAAGAGGCAGTTTCCGACTCCGGTCAAAACTTCATCTGCCAAAAGGGAAAATGATGAACTGCAAAGTGGGGCAGGGGGTTTCGCCACAGCCAACATGCAAGCCGACCGGAACAAGGTAACAAATGCACATGGCAATAGGACAACACAGACAGCCATCACATGTGACGCTACCTTGTTTAGAAAGCCTGGGGAGTCTATGAGAAGGTTTCCAAGCTATTTACATCTTTCTAATGTTGCCCGAGGGATAACACGATGTAAAACACCTCGACAGAGGCTCATAGATGCCCAGAAGAATTTCATGAATCAAAGAAACATAAGATGTAAATCCCCATTAAATGCTTCTGTCTTTGGTAGCAGAAATTTCCCTCAAATTGACCCCAACGACACGCCCGAGCAGATAATCGCTAAACGGCGAGAGTACTGGCGGATTAAAAAGCGCGAACAGCGAGCTAGGCTGTCAATGGACGTGAAGTCTCGCTTGAAGGAGAGGGACTCCCTTATGCGGAGAGTGAAACGTTACCAGTCAATCCTGGAGGAGATGAGGAGGGCCAGAGCGTTGGCCCAGTCAGCGGGAAGCAGCCTCACCCACGCCTCAGAGACCATTGGAGGGTTCATCAAAGAGGACGGCACAGTGACTATTAACATTCCCCAGGTTCCTTCAGAGCACAACTCCGAGTGTCATCTAGTTCCTTACAACACCCCCAACACAAAACCTCAGCACCAACCTAATACAAACCGAAGACATTTAACACCCATTCGTGTGTCTAAGCCCCCTCCTTCCATCGCAGCTCAGGTGAAAGTCTCTTTTCCCCTTGATGGACAGTCGCTCAACAAGCCACCAAGATTACTACCAATCAGACAAAGCACAGCCTCGGTTAAACCACACAGGTTAGCAATCCAAACGGTTGGTCAGCTCAGACTCACTCATCCTCAAACCCCTCAAAATGCGGTTGTTGGAGGACCGACAGCAGGGTCAAACCTGGGGGCCTGTGTCATGAAAATGGCCATCTCCAGTAATGCACCGTCACTCTCAGCACTCTCTCTGGACCCAGGGTTGACAGAAGAGGAGAGGATGGCGAAGAAAAGAGAGTACTGGAGGATAAAGAAGCGAGAGCAGCGAGCAGCTCGAGCCGCTCGCATTAGGCAGGGCGTCTCACATGCCAGGGCCAGTGTGACCTTACAGAGGAGGAGGGCCCAGAGGCAAGTAGCAATAACAACCACAGCACCGAGCAGAAGTCTCCCGAACCAAACAAGCAATGTACGATCCATACCCAACAACGGTGCCCCAGTTATGCCTCATGCAAATGAGATCAAACAAGAGAATGAGTCCATGCCAGAAGTTGACCTTAATTCTCCACTGCAACAAGCCATCTGTCCAGATATCAAAGCCCCAAGCTCCCCACCACCACCAGCACCTCCTCCAGGGGCACATTCAGAGCCTGACCCAGCTGGGAATGCAGACAGCCAAGCTACCACTCTGCTAGCCGTAGCCTCTATGAAGAAACTCCTGGAAGAATCGCTTAGCACAGTGACAGAGTGTAGCGGTGAGCGTTCTACCATTAAATTGGAGTCAACGGAGGCCTCAGAGCAAGAGATGGAGCCAAATTTACTCAAGAATGAGTTGGCTCCTATCGCTCCTGACTTGACATTGGCGATAAAAAGCTGGCCTTCAAATTCCAACGCTTTAGTTCAAGAATGTTCACCAAGCCCTCATCTCAAGGACTCTGCTCAAAGTAGTGAGACGATGCCACCTCTTCCCACCTCCGGCGGGGTAGTCCTGCCTCCCACATGCGAGCACTCATCCCAAACACATTCAAACTTCATAGTAAAACCCTCCATGGAAGCCTCTCCGCCCCGCAGAACCCAGAGGCAACGCACCAAAGCAGCAGGCCATCAAAGCAGCCATTCCGCAGAGCCGCCGAAGCTACATCACCTACCCCAACCGCAGCAACAACACAGTGAAAAACAGTGCCAGGCACAGGAAGAATGCCAAAACAGCAACTCCCGCCCAGAACAAGGATCTCTCAGTGTGATGGCCGAGCACAGCGGTCTGTTCGGCCTGCAGAGGAAGAGGGAGTACTGGAAACTGATGAAGAGGCAACAAAGGGCCAGGTTAAGAGCCCGGCAGAGAGACAGACAGGGAGAAAGCAGCAGTCGTCTCTCCCAGAAAAACATTCAGGTGATGTGACCCATAAAAATAGTAATGATCATTTTGTATACTTTACCAAATAGCTCATATTAAACTGAGACTGAGGGGAGCCAAGAGAGGAACACGTTTAGAAGAAGCAACAATCAATCCCTTCACACAGTTCAATTAATGCTCCCTTTGCTAGCTAGCTTCAGCTACATTGCTATGTGCATTTGTGTTACCCCTTCTTTTCCTCAGCACTTTGATTTGCCTCAAAGGGGGATTTTCAGCACATTTGAACGGTAGTGATAATGCTAATCATTTTTTGGTGCATCCCAATAAGACATTTTCCTACTCTTTGATCCCTACTAGAACCACTGATTTGATATTCACAGATTCCACAGAATTATGGTCTGTTTCCAAAAACATTTGCGCCGATAAGTGTTCCTTTAAGAAAACGTTAAGTTTAGCCATGAGCACTGGAAGGTCTCTACTGAATTTCACAACATCCTGTATTGATACTGCTGCCTGGCTCGAGGCCTGATGTTATACACAAAGAGTGCTCTCTCTAAAACATGAGTCACTACACCACAAACTCTGACTGGAATCTGACACTTGAACAGCAAAAATCGAGGAGTGGGGCTGATAAGGGCGTAGTTCAGCTTATGTGCATGTTTCAGAAAGATTGTTTTCTGTTTGTGTATTAATTGTGCTTTCTTGTTAATTGTGTTGTCTTTCAGGCTTCAGGACTCGTTCTTATGAACACTGCAAAGGGTGTGAATCCCCGAGGAAAAGCAGCCGTCTATCCCGAGCCACCCGCTGCTTCTCCAACTGTAGTAGCCAGTATCGCCCCTGTCCTGCTCGTTGGCCCCACAACATGCACGGCTAAACAGTCACCTGACGCAGTCAGGGTCAAGTTGCCTGTCAACAGTGTCTCCTGTTCGCCCAGAAGTGTGCAGAACCATGTGAACAGTGGAGCATCACAGATTGAGTCCCACTGTCAAGGACCTCACGAGAATCCACAACAAGCCATGCCAAGTTCAAGAAGGTGGATGTCCAGAAGCACAGACCTGGACTTGGCCCCTTCGCTCCCCACTCTGAAACCCCCAGACAACCCACTGTCCAGCATCAACCTCCAGCCCTTTGAACCTCCTCTAAGTCCAAACTCCACCCTCAATCCAATAAAAATCTCTTGTTCTCAGCTTCAGAGCCCCATACATATGATGCACACTCCCACCAATCTGGCACCCATCACCTCCATGGCTCCACCAAAGCCCATCCCAGGGGAGTGCGAGGATGACTTTCTGAGGAGGAAAAGGGAGTACTGGAGGATTAAAAAGAAGGAACAGAGAGCCAGGAAGGCCATCCGGGACAAGGGAGTCCTCCCAAGGAGAGCCTCCAACAACTTTAGGCCCATCCTGCCTGCCCAGGAGCCACAAACACAGGTATATTTAAATGACTGTTGTCCTCTTAAATGATAAAGAACACACATTTGTCAGAAGAAACCAGACTCAAGTTACAGTCATACCAAGGGGGGATATCATTGTTTGGAGTTCAACATGTCTGTCTTTTTATTACAATCTTTTTTTTAATCTCATCCATTTTCTCTGTCACTGCAGGATGCTGGTCAGTGGCTGAGCTCCTCTGAGGAGTCAGAACATCTGATGAGGTGACCCATGGGTGTAAAATAGCAACCAATCTATTTTTTTGCGGGCTTCAAGTGGGATAACAAAGACTAATCTCTTTTTTAGTAATTCAGAGGACACCGACTTGGGATCGTTTTCATTCTCAGGTTACACAGCACCAGGTGAAGTATCAAATAGGTCACTTTGAGCCGCCTAAACGGTTCTGAACGGACTCATTGGCACAAACGTTTTGTCTCTTAACTGTTTCTTCAGATAATCCTGAGCTTGTGTTCACCGACTATGAGGATAACAACGGAGAGGAAGGTTCCGTCTCAGACGCAGTGTGGAGGCATCGCTACCTCATGGACTACGATCCACTCAACCAGCTGCTGGTGTGCATGGTGTGTGGAGAACTGCAGTACTCCCACAGCCTGGAGGGGGTGAGGGCCCACATCGACGAGGCCCACCCGGACACCCTGGCCCTGGAGCCCAGGGAGCAACGGCAAATACTGGAGGCCTGGGACGAGCAGGTGTCGCAGAGGGAGCGCTTTTTCACCAGCCAGCTCCAGCAGCATAGCGGGCCCCTGGAAGGTACAGTATGACTGCAGGCACAACAAGGATGCTCACTAGAACTGCTCCAAACTCTTTCAAAGGTCTGTGCCGTTTGTTCACCCAGAATCCCTCCATACAAGTGTGCATACAGAACCCGTGGTAAAATGGGAGTTCTGTCCAGAAACCCTCCGTTGGGGTTTCTACCGAGAACCCTTTTATTATTTCAAGCTTTCAATTGAAACCCTGCTGACGACTGAGTGTTCAACCGAGAACCCCAAAGGAAGCAGGGGTGTCAAGGAGGAATTTTGCGCATCTGTACTTTACTGGAGTATTTATTTTTCTGACAAATTTGTACTTCTACTCCTTACATTTACGCAAATAGCTGTACTTTCTACTCTTTACATTTTAAAAATAGCCTCGTTATTTGATTTAGGCTTGTTTTCTGGCTTGTCATCATTCAAAAGCACATTAAAAAAACTATCCAGATAAATCGCGCCATCCGGATGGAGTGAGTTTGATTCTGGTTGGTGGTCGGTGGAAGGCTCCTTTTTCAGAACTGCCCAAGCCAATCTCAGTTGGGTGTTTAGCGACATGGACCCTCCTCCTCGTCCTCATGCAAATTCCATATAGCGTTGAATGAGTATCTTCATGACCATGGGTTTGCCGTCAATGTTTTTAT
This sequence comes from Apeltes quadracus, assembly GCA_021346845.1. Classification (NCBI taxonomy): domain Eukaryota; kingdom Metazoa; phylum Chordata; class Actinopteri; order Perciformes; family Gasterosteidae; genus Apeltes; species Apeltes quadracus. The sequence continues at coordinate 11,145,746 of CM037923.1, forward strand.
AACCGTGACTCACTCTCAACCAATCAGAACGCCGTATTATAATTGCTCAAAAAGCCTTAAACGGGTTACTTGGCCAATGTTTTGATAACTGACTGCTGCCAGTCCAGTGTCCCCCCCCCGCCCCCCATGAAGTAGTAAACCATGGTGAGACACTGCAGTCTACCTAATGGGGAACAACGTGAGTGTTCGTCCTCCGACTCGGGTCATATAGCCGTCACTGGAAAGAGGCTTGTGGTTTTGTTTAAGTCGTATAGCATGCGGGATGATTCATGTGTCCCTCTGTGGTTTTAGCGTCGCCTCTTTGAATGTCGCCATGTTTCCATCATCCGAACAGGATCTGAAGGCACCTTCCCATCCTGTTGTAACGGACTGACATGTTCTGTGAGCGAGGTTACACATTAAGAGTTTGTCCTTAATGGACATTTTTTCCCTTACATTACTTTTATTTTTATACTTTAAGCAGTTTTGTAACCAGTACTTTTATGCCTAAGTAAAACGCTTGAGTTGATGCTTCAACTTCTACAAAAGTCTTTTTAAACCTGAGTGTCTATACTTCTACTTGAGTAATGGATGTGAACCCTTTTGGCACCTCTCAAAGGAAGTCCCACCTCTCGTTGTTTGGGGCGACTGCACCTTATTCATACCCGTGGAGATACGGGCCTCCTGAAGCATGCAGCATGTCTATCCACACTGGAAATAATCAAGCCAGAGAGTTTAATGTAGGATTAGGTAACTGCTTACCTCAAATGTCCTGATTTGAAACCATGGTCGCGAAAATCAACGGCAGTCCTACTTTTCATCAGAGAGCCGCTGTAGTTCTGGTGAAGGAACCAGAACACTTCTTCTAATACGCCAAATGTTTGGAACTTGTTTTGCAGAAGCACACAGGAACTGAAGACCAAAGGAGACGACTGCAGGAGACAACACCCACACTTTGTCTTATTTATTAAAATTGTATCAATGGGTTTACCTTCACAAAGTCACCTTGAAAGAAAATGCTGTATTGGAAAGATTCCTCCCAATTGGCAGCTTTACCTCATTTCCCTAGCAGGGCTGTAATGTGGGTCTATGACAGTCAGTGTAGACTTCTTCCATCAACGCTTTGTTGGCTAAGATTTGTTTGATATTCATAGAAGTACAACATTCTGGTGAATAGTCCTTGTACTAAGCCAGGCTAAAATGATGTTGGACATATAAACACAGGAACACCTAAGTTGAAATCCAGGTCCAAGGCTGTCCTAGACCCCCGCTAGTTATTGATTGTTGCATGGCTATTCAGAACTGTTCTGCAAGTTATTGTTTGTGATTCTCCATGAGGTTCTTCAAACCCTGAAGCTTACATATGTTCCTCAATGACAACTTTTTTACAACTTTGTCAAATGTGTACAAACATATAAGCTTTACCATGTGACATAAAACATCTAACCAACGTCTTCACTGTAAATACACAAAATACTAAAGTCGGAAGATTTGTACGACCGTGCAGTTTCACAATATTTGAAGCAATGGTATTCATTATTTATTGACTCCTTGTATATTGATTATTGATGGTGCATTAGTCATATCTGTAGAAAGCTCCATGTTAGACAATGGTCTCATCTGTAAGTCCAAGGGTTTCCTGCATGAGTAGTAAAAGGATAAACTTCAAAGTATCATATATGATATACATTCTCGTGTTTTGTACCATTTCATTCAGAGAAAACTGCTGATCTGTTCTGTTTGAGCACAAAGCTGTTGGAAGGACTGCCTTCACAGCTGCAACAGTGCAAAAAGCCTGAAGCGACCAAGCTATTTTACCTTCTGAGAATGTAATTCTGACTTGATGACTTGTTTACCAGTTCAAATGGAATGTTTCAATGCCTTTTTCAGTAATAAACCTTTTCTACCTTTGAGCTTACTTCATTCAAGCCCTACATACGGGCGGGGCCAAATGATCCACTATGAGCAGCATTTATAATAAACAGCACCTTAAAATATATCAAAGAACTTAAACTCAATGATACAAATAAGACAAGACACTGGCCATTCTTAGAGCACCGTATAATGAATTATCCACAATAAAAGCATTATATAGCGTAATGAAACTTAAACAGACACACGATGTCCCAGGAGAAAGGGCAGGGAAACTTGCGTAGAAAGTCAATGCGGAACAAAAGATCAATACTAGAAGTGAAGTCTAAGTAAGGGACAATAATTAATAACCCACAAGGAGTAACTTTCCAGACTAAGTAGACTAAGTAGCATGCGTCAAAAGTCCAGCCACATCCCACACACTCCATAACTTCCTAAGTAAATTAGAAATACCGCTCCTTAGTGAGAGCTCAAAACCCAACTCACCAATGGTGACATCCCATAGACCGTATGAAGGAGCGAAGCCCCAGGGCCGATGCGTTCCTGTTGAAATCTACAAATGAATTAATACGCTACTGTTTCCTTTGCAAAATATGTTTGAAAATCCCTTAGAAATGATGAGCTGCCCCATCTTCGCAGAGCGAACTTACAACATTAATATTGAAACCAGGTAAGCCTCCACGAAGTGGGAATCCTACCGTCCCATCTCCTTAACCAATGATGCAAAAATAATAAATAATGGCAAAAATTCTTGCCAGAAGGTTAGATAAAAAGTTTTGCCATCTTTTGTGGCCTTGGACCAAAATGGATTTATTAAAAGGAAGACAGGGCTCTCACAATATTCGTAGAATGATGAATATTATTCATGCCAAGAAAGAAGTACCTGATACCAAGTTATAGGACTTAGTGCGGAAAAGGCCTTTGATACGGTCTAGCATGAATACCTATTTGAAGTGCTTAGCTGCTTTGGAGTAGGCAAATACCTTATATCTCTACCTCTACTCTGCAAATTTAGCCATTCTGTGGAAACACACTGCAAACCCTGTTAAAATATGCTTACGGTATGACAGCAACTCCTCCATCCCAACACTCACCTATTTGGGGGAACAGAAACTTTAGGCCAGGTAATAACCACCCTTATGGGCAGACAGAGCCATCGGAAAGACTTCAGACTTGTGTGACTATGAAACCCATACTCTTTCAAGTATCAAGCATGCACACATCAGCCACCCTATACTGCTATTTTATCAGAAAAGGATCAGGAAGAGGAAGTCATTTGCGCCTCAATGCGATGCTGTTTCTTTATGACTTGATTTGCGCTCTAACATGCACAGTCAACTGTGGGGCCTCACATAGACAGGTGTGTGCCTTTACAAGTCCTGCCAATGAACTGAGTTTACCAGGGCTGGACTTCAATCATGTTGAAGAAACATCTCAAGGATTAGTTTTCAGTTTGGGGTATTGTGTGTACAATTTTGAGAATAATTTGGAATCAAGGCTGTAACATAAGAAAATGGAAAAGGCTATAAGGCTCTCCAGACGCATTGTTTATAAGGCCTCACTGCTGACAATGCACAGCAGGGAAAAAGAAAGCAAGCTGTGAGGTGGAAGGAACTGCTTGTTCCAGGTCCAGGTAGTCATACAAATGCTAGAACAATATTTATGTGGAAATGAAATCCTGCTTTTGTGTGGCAGAAATGTGCACTTTGCTGCTCTCCTATCATCTAAAATGACCTTGCGACCCCGCCCCTGCCCCCTAACTTTTCTTGCGACCTCTAGTGGTAATCCCCTAGTCTGGGATTACCACTGTGACTGTCCAAATAATTACATTTTTGATTTATCTTGCAACGACTTACCTCCATCCATTTTTACTGACCTTGATATTGACTTAAAAATGAGCTTGATGCCAGAATAATAATACATCAAAAGTAGTGATGCTGTCTTTCTGACGCCTAATGCTAACTCGGTAATTCAGAGGCAAAACGAGGACGCATTTTTTCAATTGGGATTCATTTTATTACTCAAGCTTACCATAAGCAGTCAGAGTCCTCCTCAGGTTCAGCTTGGTTCAGTGACCTGTAGCTCACACTAGTCCAGCCTTTACCCGTCATAGTACAGTACGTTAGGATACTGCTCTTCACCGTTTCATCCTCTGGCTTGTCCGTGGCTCTTCCTCCGATGTTACCTCAGGTTCTTCTTCAGGCGGTCTCTCCTCGTTGTGGTACTCAGGTCGTGGGCCATGGTGGTGGAAGGACTCCGTGTCCGCCGCCCCCTGCAGCTCCCGGGGCCCAGCGTTCAGGCGGAACAGAGTGGGGACCTGACCCAGGATGGGATTTTCCTCCTGGAGGCCAGAGATCCACTGGTTGAGGACGACCTGTTCTCCCAGGCCGGTCATACACATGGCGAAGACCGGGCCCTCGTCCACTGTATACAAGACACACAACAGCTGCATTACACACACACCAGCAGCCTTTTCCGTGCTTTCATTCCCCCCAGGAATAATCACAGCCTTTGTGCCTTACAGTCTTCGACGTCAAAGCTCTCCTCGTCCCCGAGGTCACGGTCCAGATCCAGTTCGAGCTGCAGAGGATAGTCCAAGCACCTCTCTGGATCAAAGGGCTCCTCAACCTTTAGGGGGCGGGCAATGGGACACAGCTTCGGTAAGATCAAGAGCATGCCATTCCTGGATGACAGCTAATCTCAAACTCTCCGTTCCCATCGGGTCTTCCTACCTTCTCCTCCGGAGGTGTGGGGTCGGCCCTGAGGACGTAGTAGGACACACACTTGTTCCTCAGCCAAAGGGGGAAAGGACCCTCGACAAACAGTGGCTTGTTTACGTTGTGCTTGGCCAGCAGCTCCACCTGGCTGGGGCTCTGGATACCTGAGGAAGGAAAGGAAACAAAGAGCAAAGGTCATATATATATATATATATATATATTACACACACAGCAAAATATTACAATGGTGGTATCACCCACACACACCTACTACATGTGGAAGTGTGATCTGCTCTCCACTCTCCGTGACGTCTGTACATGGCAGCTAAAGCAAAGGGAAAAGCACTCCATCATTTGGGGTCGGCAGAGAGTTATTTTGTTGTTGGTGAGAGTGAAGTCAAACAAATTAAAATCTTTTAATGCAATTTGATCAACTCTAGGTTACATGCTCAGTCAGCTGCTTCAATCGCTGATGTTAAAAACCACAAACTGAGCCAGACATCTAGGTGTATTCATGGATTCAGACCTCAACCTGAACAGCCATATAAAGACACTTACAAAGTCAATGTTCTCTCACAGGGAGAATATATCAAGGATCGGAGGACTTGTGTCTTACTAGACTCATGCATTCATCTTCAGTACTGGAATATTGTAACAGTGTGTTCACAGGTCTCAGGTCCTCACTTAGACCATGAAAGTGGATCACATTCCTCCAGTTGTTCCTCACACTGGTTTCCTGTCTGATAAACACTTGACTTCAAAATCCTGCAAAATACATGTTTGGCCTTCGGCTGCCTTATGAACCATGCACACGTCTCAGGTCCTCTGGGACGGGTCTCCTTTCCGTTCACACAGTCAGAACTAAACATTTCTTTTGCTACACATATCTGGAACAAAGTCCCAAAAAGTCGACTTCAAATTAACACTGAAGACTTTTTTCTGTTTGCGGTCTTCTATGAAACCAGATTCAAGGATGAAGTTGATGCTTTTTACTGCTGAAAACTGGTATTTTTTTACTGTTTTGCAGTATATTCTTAATGTATCAATCCCTGTTGTTTTGGACAGGGTTTTGATATCAAAGCCATTCAACTTGCTCCAAACATAACTAATAATTGTTAAATGGTTTTATGTTGAGCGCTTTGAATTGCCTTGTGAAATGTGCTATACAAATAAACTTGCTTTGCCTTCCCTAGCTTGAAAAACTGAAAAATAAGGCATAAAGTAAAGCTGGATGTTTTTGAGCCAGTAGATTGCAGCTAAAACATTTGAAAATGTCATTTTCAAAAGCCATTTTCTTTAGAATTTAGGAGGTACTTTATCACAGGACACCAGCAAGCAGTCCAGGAGCCTGTTGGCCCAGCTTAGCTTAGCTTAGCTTAAACCATCTGGTTCCGTTTCCCTGATTCAAAGCCTGCAGGTGTACCTGGTGCACGGTGACTTTAGCGTCCCGGTCGTTAGCGATGCGGGTCAGGCTGAAGCGAGCCAGGTCCACCGGGTCTTCAGGCAGATGCTTGGGTACAGGAAAGGGATTTGCATACTTGAATTTGGGGAACCAGTACATGATGCGCTGGAACTTCCTCATAGGGTGGCTTTTCTCTCCAAAGATCTGGACAAGCAGGACCTTGGTCTCCATGTTGGGCATGATACCTGAAAACAAAATATTTTAAATTACATTTAGACCAAAGTAAAACCTATTCCAGATCTTCTCCAGGGATTCCATGAGAAGACTGAATCCTGGTAAACGACACCCACCGTAGTTCTCCATCTGCTCCAGCAGCTGCACCCCACACTCCTGCTGCCGGGGATAGTGGTTGAACATCCGCTGGATAAAGTTCCTGGGAACAAACACCTCTTTGGGGAAGACATCCAGCAGTCGGTTGTAGACCACCAGGTCCCTCTCCACACCAAACTCCGGCATCTTTTTCAAAGCAGCGTAGATGAACTCCACGTGACCTCGCCGTCTCACGTCGTTCTTGATGAAGACGTCCACCACTTTGTTGAACGTGGCCTTGGTTTTCACCTCTCTGGCCACCCGCTCAAACAGGTCGTCGTGGGCAACCAAGGACCTGTCCTTCTTCTGGTCGTCCCCGTTGATGAACTGCGCGGGGATCGGCCGTTCCTTGGGCCGCACAGGGCTGCTGTGGAAACGCCTCAACACCTACAGGTGGTTGGCACAAAAAAAAGAAGGCTGATGATTCATTGTTGCATGCGTGGATAACTGAGAACCGTTGTTGAGGAAAGGTCGGAGTCCTTCTCAGGTGGCTTGTTAAATGACCAACATGTCAGCGGGGAGGAAGGGTTACCTGCTGTGGCGGGGGGGCCCGCCTGGAGGAGGCCGCCCGCAGTAGAGCTCCATACTGGGCAGCAGACCTGGTGGACCGGCCAACCAGTGCGAGGCACTGCAGCTGGAGCAGGCAGCGGGCGCTCTTCATGGCAGAGGCATCGCACGCGCTGTGAGGGAGCACGCGCACGGAAGGGACAGCATCACCATGGATCAACGCCAATATACCCGCTTTGGCCTTTAAGCTTTACCGCGTTGGGCTTAGTCACTCTGCTTTACTCATGAACTTTCTTCAGTCAACTTCAATTGCGTGCATATTTGTCAACCAAACATTACGCGGCCATTTGTGCAACAAACTGTTACATATTACATGTTATAAGGGGGAGGCGGGTGTTTATCAGCCGAATGAACATTAAGGCCTGACATTCTGTAATAAGGACGGATACAGAATGTGTCTAACGTATTTAGGGCCAACCAGGGTAGCTCTTCATCATTTGCTCAATACTCACCTGCTGACTGAAGTACGAAGAAATGAAGTCTCCTTCACAGATTAACCTCCATCATGCAAAGCCGGTAGAACTTCCTGGTCCCACACACATTCCATTCCCCCAAAACAACACTAGCGTGGACTACTGTTCCTCAACCCCTTCTGTACATGGACTCCACGGTTCTGTTCGGTATATATACTTTTTAAGATATGTAATTAATGTATACATTCCCTCTAGTGTAGCCAGTCATAAAGGTAGTTTCTGTAAACAATAAAATAACAATTTAGTGGGATTTAACTTTGCTGTAAAGGAAAATGGGGACAAAATGCCTGGTAGGGGTTTAAAATCAAATGCATATTAAGAAAGGCGTTACAAGTGAATTCCACCCTGAATAAAACATAGAATACATGTTAATAACGTATCGTATTAGTCGGTACTAACACGTAACACTCGGTTGCACTACACAATTCCACCGCGTGGTGGCGAACTGCTACCAAACAAACAGGGCTGAGGGCTGAGATTTGACAGACGCTGAGGTGCAGCCTGACAATGTGTTTTCTTCGGGTACTCAGTTCCTTAGACAGAGTTAGTGGAGCCTATAACAAATGAGAACATTGATTGATGCAACTTCTACGTTCATCCGCCGTCCCGCGACTTGCATCAAGCTAGCCATAATGAGGAATGCAACTTCCGGTACACGCTTTCAGCATCTCAGCCAGCAAGGTCATTTTAATTTGTTATCTTACTGTCTTTTATCTAAGTAAAAATCTATTTTAACGTAGTACTGGCGGGATTTATTAACATTTTATATCTATTATTTTGTAATGATTTAATAATAAGTAGCACTTTATTTGCAGGAAACTGCCCACGTTTCCGGTCGTGATGTTAAACCTGCGATGGAGTCCCCGCAGTGTGACTTCTGACACTCCTCTCAGCATGGAAAACACACCTCAGTGCAGCAGCTGTACCTCCAAGTAAAGTTCATACAAGTTATACTTCCTATTATGGATTCCTCTACTAACAGCTTGGGTGAGTAAAGTAACGATAAACGTGTTTTATGTTTCTGTTTAGCGATTTTTTCAGACAACAGTAATATGGAAACTTGACTTCTTTTCGAATATCGCTCACATGGTTATGGAGAGAACACTTTGCCCCAATTATACAAAAGTGCCCGTAATTATTGTTTTCCTTCTTAGCAATGGCATACGTGCCTATGTTGGGAAATGTGACTAAGATTTCCCTGCTCGTTTTGCTGTGTATTTATTTCTATAAGCAGCTTTTCATGTAATACATCAAGTTGTATACAGAAGAGTTCCTGACACATTCCTTAGTGCATTTGGGGGGAAAACAGGCGCGCTGCTCCAAAATGTGGATTGTTTAAGGAAGTCTTTTTCAGTCATCATTGTACCTTCAAGCAACGTGTAGTATTCACTGTTCAAATAGCGATGTGTGCATCGGGAGGCGTGTAGCACCTGAAGTGTTTGCTAAACAGCTGTTGTCTACTTTCACTTCGTGATGGATTAGTTCTGCTTCACAATACACCAAGAGGAAGTGTGCAAAGCATAATCAGAGCTACATGATCTTTTGAAGCTTTCCTTTTATATGACAAGCAGCCCCAATTTGAATGAACGTTTAGCACATTTGGCTCTCGATGAAGATGGCTTTGTGCAAGCAAACCATGTGTTTCAGAAGCTTTATCGCCTGCTCTGATCCCCCACAATGCCGTCTGTTTTCAAGGAGCTGCACTGTTGCACAATGCTGACTTGTGTTGCACATTTGTGGGCACTGGCGTCCCACGTGATGCGCTGATGTTCACTTCTCGTGCACATGAGTGGGCGGTGAGGCACAGAAGGTCTCGGCTGAGGATGCAGCGTGGAGGCCTCCACTCTCCATGATCGTAATGATCTAGCAGTGACGCTTTGTAATGACGGGGATTTAGTGACTAAAAAGCTGCTCCTTCCCGCGTCTCATCGTCAGCTGACTGGCTCGCGCCCTATCACGGGTCAGAAGACGTTTGTGATGCTGACTATTTATCAATATAGAAGCAGTATCACTATATATGCAGTTACATTTGATAGATTGATCTGGAATGCAATTGTCTTTTTTTTATGTGGCTTCATTTATTAAATTAGATAAACGTCTACATGCATGTAAAAAAAAAACAACCTCACTTACTCCCTGGGTTTAATTACAGCTTTGAACCGTTCATCTGGAAAACACAACACACAGAATCCAATACTGTAAACTCGAACAATAAATGTCTGCAGTGACTGAATTATTTTCAGAATACATCTTTATGCTTCATAAAGCTAATATCAGCTGATACTCACAGTGTGGACAGAATATGAATAGTCGATAATTGTCAATAGTCAATTTTGATGGCTGAGAAAGGTGCTTCAGGATCTTCAGCTCTCCGGGCGCTGCATGCTGGCCTGCTGTGGACTTACATGTGGGAGGAGCACGGGGGATAAGAGGCAAAGTTCACATGAGTTAACCATGAACTTGAACAGGTGGAACAGTTGTATTGGGCTGAAACGCTCAATCTCTCATCCGCTGAGCATTTCAAAGCTTACTGCAGAACAGGGATAAGAGTGGAGGAGCCTGCAAACAGCTCTGTATACCCTCATATGACAACGGCGTTGGCTCGTACCAGCGGACAGACTAGTACCCCCCTACTATATATAATTAGTAGGAGGGGCTAATTGCACTTTAGATTAAAAGTAGGTTGAAGTTATGATGCATTTGAATGAATCCAGGGCTTTTATTGGGCTTCTCTATTCATTCCTTCATTCATTGATGCGTCTGTCTACCGTTCTTGTTCCAATCTATACGGCTTTTTCGCAACCACTCATCCCTCCATCCATACGTCAACTACAGGCTCTCTTTGTCCAGTTCTTCTTGTTGAGGTGGACGCTTTTCTGTTGGTTGTCCCCATTTCTTATACAGTCCTTCAATGTCCATGTGTACTTAGGGAAATTGCTAACTATTATGTATTACATTATAATGCTTTTAGTTTTTGTTTGCCAAAAAGAAGTATTAAATACGACACATGTTTTTTTGTTGATCCCTCAAAAAGAAGCAAATCTTTGTTCAATTCATTTTCATGTGACTGTTGGACATTTCACACAGAACTACCTTCCCGTCTTCTGTAATATCTTCTCCAAACCAATAATTGAGTACATGATGAGCAGTGTAGCAATTCTACAGCACCACACATAGTTTACAGTATTCATATACTGTGTAGTAAATAGTGTGAGGAACCAGTCCATGCTTTGTGGTTTACTGCTAAAATGACATTTGATGTTGATTGTTGGGCAGCTTCAGAATGCCACATTCTCCCAACGCTATTTTATTTTTGAAATTTGCGCTTCTCCACCAACTGCAGCTTAAGTAGCTCCTCTGTGTCTCTTCATGCATTGCATTGTGGGACAGCACTGTCCATCTGCTGCTCAATCAAAAAGCAAGTGGGTTTAAAACGTCTCTAGTCGTTTGTAGCTGGCAGTAATGATAATGAAAACTCACCTAAAACATACTTATAATTTGAATAGTGTCCTTTTTCACTGTGAATAACAAATGTGTTTTGGACAGAGCTAGTTGTGCAGAGATCAGCAGGAAGTTGCATCAGTGGATGGCAGCTTGTTTTTCTCAGGATGTTGTAATACTGCCTCTTCTCTGCTGTGCGTAGGTACAAGCTTCTTCTGGGTTCTGACACAAATGCCTTTCTTCTGGTTAGATTCACACTTGGTTAGTGATTCTTTAATTAGTTAATTCTATTAGTTAGATAGAAAACTCCTGATAGGAAACTAAATCAATTTTGGACCCTTTCACCGAGTGAAAGTGATTCCCCAGTTCTGTCTGAGCTGCCACCAAACATACAAAACAATAAATCATCGTGGATTCAAGCTCAGTCCACAAAGATACATGTTCTCTGCTTATTAAATCAGTAACTAAACCCCATTGCTGCAGGCAATTTTAGTTCCATCAGCAGTCCACAGAGGAGCTAACCAGTTTGTTATGTGCATACAGAGCAAGCATGCTCTTGCATGTTTGTGTCGGCTACAGCCAGATATGACAGTTAGATCTGTGACAGTATGTTGACCTGCTGCCAGCGCTGGGAAGTCTCCTCTGGCTCGCTGACAGTTATTTTTAGATGCTTTCATCCTCTAAGATACTGGTCACTGATTTAGCAGGCACATCACATAGTTTGCCTTTAAATCTCTCTACTGAAGGATTGCATTAGGAAGCTAGAAAGCTCAAAGTGAAGACAAGCCTTAAGGCTCGGCGAGAAATGGGAATTGATGCTTAGGGTTTTATGTTTTACAGAAACCGCTTCCTTAAAGTCCAGATGAACCTTTTAAAAGTACAATATGATGTGTGATCATGTGAGCTGGCACCAACCAATTTCAACCAATACTATCATGACATCAACACATTGGCAAGTTTGGGCTTCGAAGGAGGTGCGTCTGGGCCCTCTAGCTCAGCATGGTGCCGTTAAGCACGGCCCCTTTTTAGCGGTCCAATCACACAAAGGTTTGCTGGTGGGGAGCTCCAGCATCCGTTACTCTAGCTAAACATCCAATTTAAATAAAAGTAAAAAAAGTTTTGGTCTCCACCACCTTCTGTGAAAAAAAATCTCTCTTTAGCTCTTTAGATTGATCTTCCCTTACTAACCGTTAAGAACTATCAACTCAAAGAAGCTGCTTTGATTTCCTTAGAGCACAAAATGCCCTAAAATAGCATAATGATATTATTTTAAACTTTTGTTGTGGGTAAATCTTCAACCAACATCTGTCCCAATCAGATCTACCATTCACTTAGACAAAATGATGGATTCTAAATGGAAATTTGGATGGGTTTCATTGGGGACACTTTTTGCCCTTTTCAACCCGAAGCAGCTCTGGGTCATTACTCTTTTTCAATGAGGAGAGATTCGGTCCGAATTGGCAAACATTTATTACACATGTACAACATTAAAATAGTGTACAATCTTTGGCGATTGGAATCCTAAACCAGGATAATACTGCTGGGAGACCAGCTAAGACCTAAATTACGCGTGGCATAAAGGGAGTCTTCCTTCCTGAACTACCGTGTAAGCTTCATGTAACCTTCTTTTTACCTGCAACATATAAGTCAATCATTTATAAAATAAAATAATTAAATTGCATTTCTTTGATAATTATTTTTACAATGTCAATGTTGACCAATGTCAACCATTCAATCTTTAGCATCAATATTGTCAGTGAAAACATGATCCTTCCTTGTTCTATGTACATTGTCAGTATTTATGGCAAGATTTCGATTGAGACATGTAGAATACAATGTTTGTGATGAAATATCCCAAAGTTGAGCTTCTTCATTTGGGAGCAATTGTTGCCCATTAAGTTCATGGCCCAGCGGAGAGATGAAAAACGAACTAGTTCCCGTAGTTGGACAATCCTGCCTATGGGTTTGGTGGTTCGGATGGTTAACGGTTACGATTATTTGCGTGTATTGGGACCAATGGCGTCTGTAGAGGGTGGAGGTCACGATGTAGAGAGAATGGGTGGGTGAACACTGGGTGAGCATGTGTTTCATGTCAGTGTCACACAACTGCCACTGGAAATACATTTCACTGATTCACATAGAATCCATATGAGGATGTTTATTTCACCTTTAGCACTCTAGTGTGGAAAAGATGGAGTAACACAAATGACAAGGGAATTTAATTGGATAAAAAGCATGCTTTCCGCCCTAAATGTGTCTCTCTTCAAGTTGGCTGAAAAGGAAAACGTTTTTGAAAAATTGCGCAACAACCAGTTGGACGAGACAGACTGGAGCTTTGCACAGAGCCTCAACAAAAGACTCTCTGGTTGTGAAGCTGTCAGGCAGCCAACCTCCCACAAGACCCGCAATGACTTTCCCGGAAAGTAGAAATCAAGTAGAGGATTTGTCTTCTTCGCTTTGGAATTAAATTCTTAAGTCTTTATTTTTTTTTTGGGATCATTGGATATGTAAGGGGTTTTCATATGAGTAACACCAAAGTCTCCGAGCCCTCGCACACTTGTTGTGATTCACCATCAAATTTGTATTTTTGTTAATTGCTCAGATTCATTTTGTCCTTCATAACCAGAACCATGAATTAATCATTTGTAAATTTGATTCGACTCAGTTTAACAAATGGAGTTTGATCAGTTTGTGCTACCAAACCATGCCAATTCAGTTTGGTTCGTCCATCCATCTGGTATCTTCTGCCTGGGTCGGTGGCCGGGTCACAACGGCATCAGTCTCAACAGGGAATCCCAGACGCTCCTCTCCTCCTTTTCCCTCTCTTTCTTGGGGACCTCGAGTCATTCCCAAGGCCGACGAGGTATATAATCCCACATCCTGACGATACTTGAACTCCCTCGCTTGGGGAAGTATTGCACTCCCAACCAGGAGGGTGCAATCCATCTTTTGCTGGCAGAGAACCATGGGCTTAGACTTGAGCTACCGAGCCTTGTACAAACTATGTTGCACTGCAGTGCGCTTCTTCACTGGGGGGCCGGCCTTTATGTTAACGTTTTTACCAAATCATATTACATCCATCCAGTGTTGCCAAAGTCCATTGAACCTGTTAAACAAACAGAAAAAAATAGAAAGAAGAAACCCACATTTCTTTTCAATACGTCGCTATGCAGAGCCAGCAAACTGAACCCTTTTGACCCTGTGCCGACTTCAGTGAAGTAATTCATGTAGATCTGCAAGCTGTTTTTTGTCAACCCACAAAGGCTGATGGGGCATTGATTTGGTTGCAGATTTACTTATAACTTAATTTTAAGCCAAGGTTTTCAAGAAAAGCTAGATATTGAGAGAAGTCGTCGGCCAACCCTGATATGAAACGATACAAAGAATAATGGGCCGTAATATGTATATAGGTCTGTTTTGTAATGATGCACAAGCATGTGAAAGACTGCAGAAGCACACACACAGCAGGCGGGAACGCAGGTGGATCCGTCCACGAGAACACTTAAATTATTAGATAATGGCCTCTATTACTCTACAACATCACATATTCATCACTAAATGTACAACCATCACGTTAAATTCTACTTTGATCACACGTCAAATTCTGTTTTCTAGAAGGTCTACTATAATGAAGGTTAATCTAGATTAAAATAAGCACCATTTCTGGGTTGGTTGTCAGAAAAACTGGACAGGAGCTTGAGATTTGTTTATTGGTCAAACAATTGCAAACATGAACTGCTTACTCGAGCCAAGGATACGGGTCTCTTATCTACCATGTTTGATTTCCATGCATGCATGCATCATTTCCTGTCACTTCTGCATGCTGCTACATTATGGGCTGGAATGTCAGACGCTTTCAATGGAAATGGTGCAATCCAAAAAGGCATGGCATAATGGCCCTTCGTCATAGTAACAGTTAACGCAATAGTTCTACGGTAATTCCAGTGTAGCTTGTTGACAGCTATGAGTCACCCACAGTCTTGGCTTGTAAATCCAAAAATGAAAATAAGGAAACCAGGAGCTCAAGTTAGTAGGGCTGTAGTCAACCGAAGAAATGCTACCAATGAGACCGATAGTCGACTAAACGACTAAAGCTGACAGCCCTACAAGCTAGCACTGCTACAACCAGTAAAACCAGGCAACAAAACACACCTGTCTTGAGTATTTGTATGAAACCAGCTGGCAAAGTATAGGATCCCACTGCCAAGTGAAGAGGGGTGGTGCTACCAAACCGCCAGTCATGGCCTCGCAATAAATATAGCATGGACTCTGTAAAAATAGGACTTTTCTTCCAGATAGACGGCACAGAAACAAAACTCACAGGCATTTCTTATACGTTATGTGTCCTTGTATTCTTGAAGGAGCGAGTTTATGTTTGTGGCGAGCAGGCGTTGGCGAGGGACCCAAGCTTGTTGCAGTTGGTTAATAGTTTGTTTCCCTGAGGGCAAATTTAGCAATAAACAGTGTGCTTCTGGAGGGAAAGCTTCCACTTCCTGTTTGGTATCCCTTCCTGTAGAACACTGAGCAGATGTGGACTGTGTGATTAGTCAAGGCAGAAAATGTACAAGATTTGTTATACATGTCTACAGTGACTGGAGGGGCCGGGTCTTCTTTGTATGGCTGCCACTTATAGACCGGAAAACCTATTTGAAGAAACTCAACTCCTCTGATGGTATAGAAGTCTATAAGAAAATGGCTCTACTTCTGTCTTTTATACTCTCAGTAAACATTTAACAGTCTCAAAAAAACATATTCAAGATTCAAAATGCAATTTGTCTGTTTTTGTTTTGTTGCTTTGGGCTTTTCAAATCGCTCTAGCTCCAAGCTACGTCTTGCCCTTTCTTCCATGTCCATAAATTTGATACTGGGACATTTATTTAGAACTGCTAAACAAGCAGTCTTAGGTGTCCGGTTGCTACCAGGAAACATTAATATGAAACAAGGTCATCATGTCGGGACCATGACTGCATCGTAGCCTTCAACTTTTAAAAGATTTCATCCAGGATGTGTTTAATATGATGGAACTTGTCCTGTAGGTTTTGCTGACTGCACTATTTTCTAGACTATATTATTCCAGTCTCTTCCTGTCTCAGGCTCTTCATAATATCCCATTAATTTCCCTACAAGGCCTTACAGCCCCATATGGGGTATATATGTGTCTACATATAATAATTGATTTATGTCAGGGTCTACTAGGGTCTTTTGGTGTGTCCCTAAACAAATGGAGTCGGCCCAGCTTTGTATTGTTTAAACCTTGTGTGGGTTTGTGGGTTAGAATCATCTCTTAGTTCCTGCATGCGTCGTTTCATTCCTTACTGCACATGAACACCAGCGTGTGTTCCATGTGCCGTTGGCTGGTGTCCAGCATGCAGTATCTCGTTTCCTTGGGGATGTGACCCATAGAAGGTAACTGCTCTTTACCAGGGATCCATGTGCGTTGCTGAATCTCATCGGTCTGAAGCGCTGGAGCCTGGTTAGGTCCCAAAGATGATTTCTGGCCAGACCACAGCATGTGCATGTGCATGTGTGTCTAATAATACATCAGCACTTCACAGCAACGAAGAAGATGGTTGGACCGACGTCTGATCTCTTTTGAAGCTTGAGCTTTGATCACTCAGAGCCTCTAGAACTAGTCCACATTTGAGAAAATACCACAGCATTGAGTGGACACCATATTGAGATGGTTCAGTTGTGGGACGGAAAACAATTTGGAGTGGACAATCAGCCGCACAGTGGTGGGATTTCTGGCTTATGGTAGTCTTTCTGTTGGTTTTGGGTTCATAGAGCACATAGATTATTTCCCTGAAATAGTATGACTGTGTTCTTTTTAGATTGCAACTTTTTCAGAAAACAGTACTGACATGATTCTCAACTTTTCAGAACACACATTGTACGGCAGTAGCCTGGGTTTTCCCATGCTGCTTTGCGCGCGCGATTTATTTCGCGCTGCAAGACAGTCTGGAAACCATGGAGCAAATTTGCCCCTGAAATGGGGCACCAATCACAGAGCGGGGAGGGTGCAGCAAGACAATGACGTCGAATATGCGCTGACTCCTGTGCGACTGTCACCCCTAACAACGCTACCCTCTCGGATAAACGCTGTGGTTTTTTCAATAAAAACATGTCTGTAGAGTGGCCATAGTATACCAGGGGTCCCCAAACTACGGCCCGCCGGAAAACTTCCAGACCCAGTCTCCTTTGATAATGAGATCAGGGTAAGACGTTAGCCAGGCTAGTACGGCAGCGTACATTGGAGGCCAGAGGTCCATTTAACAAACTAATTTAAATAGGTCACGTCACCAAAGAAAAGACACAAAATACAAAACTATTACTAAAAAAGGAAATGACAAAACAGGGATTTTGTATATATTCAGCTGGTGACTAAATGTCTCCTCTTTCTTTTACACAAATGAAAAGGTTTCCAGCTGAAAATAAAGTTTTTGATCATTAAAGTATTTGATAGTATTATCAAATAAACCTGAAAATTAACATTATATATATATATATATATATATTCAATTCAATGGCTGCAAACCCTCATTGGAAGTAGGAACGTGGTGTCTGGAGGAAGATCTGCTTACAATAAAGCTTTGGGAGTAATGTGCTCATATGTCACTGTGTTGAATGAGGTTCATCTGGGTTTCCAAAGGGAAACTTGTTTATCTGCTAATGATATTTGGACTTTGTTGCTCCTCAATGACTGATGTCAGCTCTTCTCTTCCCATAAGACAAGAAGGAGGCCTGTAGTGAGAAGTTAACTCTCAGCATGTGTTTCTGCTTTTCTCAGCCCTTTTTCCGTCCACATTTTCAGCAACAAAAGGAGGGTTTGGAATGTTTGAATTGTTTCTCATCAGGTAGTGTTTAGAGACAAGGGTTTCGGATGGCTGTTGAAGCTCTCTTTAAAGTGTGCACGAAAGGCCCATGGTGGAACCTTCCTTTCCTTCTCATTCTACAGAAGCACGTGCTTGAGCACTTACAATAGATAATAATGATAACAATAAATATTTAGGACCCATTTCCAAAGCCATGTAATAAAGACTTTACTGTAGAAGTATGCAGAAGTTGACTCTGAAGCAGTTTGAATGAATATCTGAATGAAAAGAGAAAGTAGTAGCAGAAGAGTGGGGTTGCTGACGTAGATCGTGGATTAGTGCTTTCTTTTATCGGATAATTCATCGGGATGTTTTTGGACTCACTGTGAACCAACGAAGCCTCACTGAAGTTTAGCACGGCCATGGATGAAGCAATCTGGCACGGTTTGGGTTCCTGTCCTGTTTTATTTTGTAGTTTAATGTCTCTCATGTCCCTGGGTTAGATTCACTCTCTGCCTTGTCCTGTCTTCCCCTGTGATTGTCTGCAGTGTCCATGATTGTTTCCAGCTGTGTCCAATCACCTGCACCTCCCCTGTGTGTTTAAGCCCTGTGTGTCCATGGATTAAAAATGCAAAGTAAGTCTCTTTGGATAAAAGCGGCAGCTAAATGACATGTAATGTTAATACAAAGCAAACACGATGACTTCATGAAAGAAGAGAGAAAATAACATTGTGTGTAAAAGAAATGATACATCAGCATTTATCTTTGTGTTGACAACCAAGCACAGACAAACTTGCTCCTGGTTTATGGTTTTTAGTGATGTGTTAGTGGTGTGATTTATTGTTAACTGGGATGTCCAGTCTGAGCTGATGGGGTCTATTGTTGGTCAGCTTATTTCTGGTCTGACCAAATCATAAAACCTTCCAGTGCTGTTAAGTGACACATCATTCTGTGTTTGCCTAATGAACATTAGCAGAAAAGGGGGGTTACTCAGTGTTTCCCCTAACATTATAACAGACCCCCCCCCTGAAAAAAGCTTTAAAAAAATGATATATATTTTTTGCTATTATTTTTCCACGCACAACATTACCACACCGACAGAATAAAAGTCACAGTGCAGTGAAATCAAGAGTAAAAAGCATCCATTTCATCTTTGAATCTGGTTCAAGACAGCACCAAACAGAAAAGTTCACTTTTTAACTTAATTTACAGCACCTGAGACTTTTAGCAGACAAGACAAGCAGCTTCTCCATGTTTGGTTTTGTCTCTGGGAACAGAAAAGAGACCCGTCCCAGAGGACCCGAGGGGTCGGGATGGTAGTAAGGTATAGTAGCAGCTCAGACATTCACATCTTTATAAAGCCACAGCAGCATTTTAAAGACAATTTGTCAATTCGTTAATTTGCCAATTCGTCCATGGTCAAAGCCTCTATTGTGTACGCAGCTGCTAGGACGCAGCTGCTAGGAGTTGAGGAAGGCCATCTGTGCCTGACGGCAACCCGAGAACCCAGGGATTGACACCGGGGGTGAAGGAAGCCGTCAAGTTGAAAATGGGGGCCGTTGGCTCTGGGGTCTGAGGGGTAGCTGCGGTGGTTGTGGATGCTGAACCTTAAGCATACGAGAAGTTTGCTGAGGACACGGAGAAGGACTTTCAGTTGGCCTCAAGGAACTTTTGACAAACCATCAGATGGCCGTGCCTGTAGACTTGGGGGTCCCTTCAATTTCCCTGGCAGAGGTGACTAGGTGGTCAAAAAGCTCCATGCTGGTGTTGTGTTTAAGATTCCTTGTGAGGAAGGCCCATCACCAGAACGAGGTCCGTCAGCTCAAATCAAAGAAGGTTTATTCTTAATAAAATCAAATCTATAGCTATTGAATCACATAAAATAATATTCAAACAAATAGAGGTCTAATGTGTTCCACCCAACAGTTGGGTTCCACAAAAGGTCGGCCGATTTCTGGAAGTTCCACGGACATATGTTGTTCTGAAGT
Source organism: Apeltes quadracus (assembly GCA_021346845.1). NCBI lineage: Eukaryota > Metazoa > Chordata > Actinopteri > Perciformes > Gasterosteidae > Apeltes > Apeltes quadracus. The sequence goes on from CM037923.1 coordinate 11,165,366, forward strand.
CCTCCTTCTCTCCAAACGTCAAACATGGGTGCACCGGAAAGTGTCCTCAAACTATCAATCCCTTTATCACCGGCCATGTTTGTGACTTCTGGTCAATTAATGCTGGGGATTTATTGGCCTACAGTGCAAAAACAAAACTTCAACTGGCTGAGCAAGAATCAAGTGGGTCAGTAATCATGAGAATTACCAACACAGCATCCTCCTGAAGCTCACTCTGTCTCTCCTAATGGTCTGCGCCCAGAAAGCACAAGTTGGTCTTTCTGTTCTTATGAGGACCATTGACAAAATGTACCAGCATTACCTACTATTATATCTAAATGCCTAACTTTGAACACAAACCCTTAATCCAAACCTACGACACTAACATTAAGACCTCTGGACAGTCAGAAAATGTCCTCACGATTCAGAAGTGTCTACTCACTATGCAGAAATGTCATCAGCGTGCCATCACAGACGGACACATACTTTGTATAAAACCGATAACTCCTGATGAGCTGGTTCAGCTCATTCCATCTACACCTTGGACAATGACCCTGACACACCTGGTCTCTTCTTTAGACGACGCATCGGCAGATGGAAGCGCCGACTTTGCAGATCGAGCTTCCATGATGGAGGTGCGTCTGCAGGCACAGGAGGACGAGATCACGATCCTGAAGTCCTCGCTGGCTGACGCCCTGCGCAAGATCCGCCTCCATGATCAGCTCCTACCATTACTGAAACAGCAGCTTATCGCAGGTGAGGGAACATAGAACATTGCCCAGGGTTTTTCCCACTTTACCTTTGCATATGCAAAGATGTACTAAATATTGTACATGGTCTATAAAGGAATTTAACCATGGACATTTAGTATACTTCAACTCAAATAAATCAAACAATGAAATGTCCAAACTGATCTAAAATAAAACCCCAAAACAGGAAGCAACACTCTTAAGACGTTAATCAATAAATAAGCCTCCTTTGTCCCACCCAGTGAACCCAAATGCTGCTGGGGTGCTGAACCAAGTGTGTTGCACTGATGGTTACTCAGGCAGGACAAGACTTTCCTCCAGCTCAGCCGTTGATGGAATCCGCCCCCCTGCTAACAGGTACTGGACCATCACGATAAGGGCTCAGAACAACAGCAGGATTTATTAGTGGCCATCATTTATTTCCTAAATGTATTGTTGCTACATCAGAGGCATGCTGGTCCGTTCAGAAGCCTGTTTGTGTTCATATGATGTGTAATTTCATGACTCTTTCTTGTTGACCTCAACCTTTTAACTATCTCTAGCCAACTGTCGGACAGCATTGTGACCAAGGCCAATGGCCACTTAGAAAGCCCAGTGTCCATGACGCCAAGACCCAGACCCCCAACACAGGACAGGTCAACCCAGACAGAGCTCGCCCTGCCAGGGCAGGACACTGGGCAGACAAAGGTCCCACTCCCCAGGCGGGTCCAGAGCCTGCAACTCGAGGACGCCATTGCTCCGGGGAAGCCTTTGGTTGAGGGTACGCGGGCCACGCTGCACCGTGCCTCCGGCTGGGAAGAGGAATATGAGGAGGAACAAGAAAAAGGATCAGGGGAACAGGAAAAAGAGCAGAGCTGGACGTCGTCTGTGGAGGAGCCTATTCAGCCCACATCGATCCAATGCCTCCAGAGGGAGGACTCCCAGGATGGGAGCTGCTCCCCGGAGGAGCTGGGCTCGCTCTCGCCGTCCCTCAGAACCTCAGACTCCAACCTCAGCTCCCGCTCTGGCCCCCTGACCCCCATCCAGGAAGGAGAGAAGAAGTTGCTGTGGGTGATATTGCCACCCTTCCCACCACCGTCTCCATAATCACCTTATCTCTTGGAGATTGATCGCATGGCTTTTAATAACTAATCCCAAAAATTCTTGATTCTGACTTGTGTGACTGCAAACCCCAGGTTGCTGATTACGGTGAGAGAACAAAAATCCTTAGCGGAACATAATGGCTGCACTTTAAGTTAAGCTTCACGCCACACATATTCAAACTGAATAGAACATTTAACACGAGGGTAATTGAACGGTGTACTGCACAAAAGGAGCGAGGGTTACAGCATGTAAACACTCATCAGGAACGGTTTTGCTCGATATTAACAAGTAACATTTGAAAGGGATATTCTAAAATTGCGTATTTGCCTCAAACAGCATCAGCATCAGATTTAATATCCATCCAAAATGACCTACATAGCGGTCCTCCGGCTTACAACTTCCCCGTAGCCACAAAGTGTTCGGTCGATGCTTCTGTAAGACATATGCAGGTGTGCAGAACTGATGCAGTGCCACTAAGGATCTGATATCCAACTGGGCTTTGCAGGAACACACAAGCTGGCTGCAATCTTCATTGTTTTAATGCAGCGCTGCTCTTTTTTAATCTCACTTCTAACAATTTTTCCTCAAACGAATCAAGGATCTCTTGCACGCTGGGTTTTGTCCTCAAACATCGGCCTTTCTTTGAAGTGACGTGGAAGCACAGTGCCAGAGTGTGTGTGTGTGTGTGTGTGTGTGTGTGTGTGATGTGCTAGTGCGTGCAGGTATTCTTTGTCTGACTTCTTGTTGTGGCTTGTAAATGGGTTTTGCTTTCACTGGGTAACATGTGCTCTGATCCCTCTGCTCAGCCTGGGAAAGTCATGTGTCCCCGCTCCGCCCGCTGTACCTACACGCCACCCTTAATTCAAGAGCTGCAGTAGAGAGATTTGGGATTTCACTTCCTCAATATGTGGCCAGTGTAGTGAAGCCAAAGATTTGATTTAGCCCAACAACACTTGTAGTAATGCTACTGTTACGATAGCATGGCATCAGGAAACAGGGTGCGTCCCAAGAAATCCTCAGAGACTATAAGAGATGTTTTTGGGTGATCATTTTAATTTGTCTTTGTCAAATCCAGCTTGGGATAGCTGATAAAAGTAAATAATTAGGAGTGGAAATTGATTGTAAATAGATTTTCCCTTAAGCCAAAACTTTTTGAAAGAGAAAGAAAGGTGAACAAAACTTCCTTGTCCAGATGACCTTTAGGCGGGTTAACAACCTGTATCAGTTCTTGTTTCTCCTGTTTGTGTCTGATATAAAGTTAAGTGTCGAGTTACAGAGGATGTTAGAAAAAGGTTGGAGCTTAGCTGGGTAATGGAGTTGGTTTAACAGAGATTCATTTGCCATTACCGCGTGTTTGCCAACGCATTAGCTGGTCCTGTAAACGTTTTGCAGAGGAGCTTTTAGTCTTTTCTAGTTTTTAAACTGGTAAGTACAATGTAATTTGTACAGAGACTAATGGCTGGCAAAACAAAAAACAGGATTCATCCCTTGGAAGATCAGAATGCAGTCAAAGACAAATCCAAACATATGAAACACAAGCCTGCACGCGTCTGTTGATGTGTACAAATGCAAAAATATCAATAAACTAGACTTTTGCATGCAGAATTAGTGGCTTTACCTGCAGGCATTTGCATGGGGTTTATTCTCCAACAGTGTTTACCGCTAGAACCTGAATGGGATTCCTGCCATCTGCTCTTCCAGGGTTCGTAGGAACAGTGAGAAACTGGGGAACCCGGAGAAGCAGAGGAAACGTCTGGACAAGAAGGCGGCGTCCTCGGCCAACCTCCTGAGCCGCTCCCCGAGCCTGGATAAGTGAGCCGATCTGCCATCACGCTCAGCTGTCGCTCACTTTTTCCTACATCTGCTGCAGCCTCACATAGCTCATCGAAGAGACACTTGTTGGAACACTGATGACCCCTATGAATAATAATAACATCCCATTCCCATGAAAACAGTGAGACAGTATGTGATTCTGAAGTGAGCGACTGAACTTGTCTCACACATTTGTATTCTGTCTCCCCAGCCGAGCGAAGGAGCTGGTCAGCACTGCAGGTGATGCGTCTTTTATCTTTTTTTGTCTGAGAACAGTGTGTCCATCTCTTTATCCAAATGGCCACGGGAATCATTTCCCATATGCACAAGATATTTAACACTTAATCATGAAGGCTGGATGGAAAACAATATTTTTGGCAACTCTCATAAAGTGGTTTGGAGAGGTGAACCGTAGTCATTTTGTAGTCCGAGCTTTGGGATGTAACACAAGAGTGGGTGATATTCTTCCCAACGGAGCGTCCTGCTAATGCTGCGTTCACACTAAAAGCAAAGCAAATGATTCCATGCAAAGGCAACGCACAGACGTCTGCTCGGGAATGATTTTAAAACATCCCCGACGCCGTCTTGCGAAAGCCAATCAGCGTTGAGATGCTCCGCTCATCATCACACATGTTCACACATTTTGTCACGTGTGCAAGAATGACTGCATTTTCCAACTAGCCACACGTATCGGTTAGCGGACCTTCTGTATGAGCGTGGGCCTGCAGTTTGATAACGGTTAGTCCTTTTTCCCAGAGTGCAGAGGGTCAGGGCGCACTCACGCTCACAATGTCCATCACTCCATTAATACACTGATATACATGTATTTATTTTTAAAGCATAGCTCACTGAACAGATACTGCTACTAGTTGTAAAATAATTTCAGTACATTAACAACAAAAACTCAATTTATTTTATTTATGATGGTATGTACATTTACTCTGAAGGGAACCCTGTAATCACATTCATTGGGATCAGCGGGGTGCTGCACTATTTCAGCCTGCCTGACAGAATGATGGATGGTCTGCTCTGCAGAGCAGGTGGCCAAAAATACATTCATGTCCAGTCTTGCCCGAGTCTCTCTCCATAATTCTTGTTTGGTTGAATATAGTTGGGCTTTAATGACTCTACCTTTTCAGATATCCTGACAATGGAGAGTTTGGGCCTACGCAGTGGGATGTTGCCCTTTTACGTCAATATCACTCCACTTAAGTTAACAGCCAACCTCCTAGCGAAGCTTGGCCACATGTCTCAGTCAACCATTTCCATAGGAATTCCCCCACCCAGGGACTCGAGGCGTAGATAATACTCAGCCACCACGCAAAGTGCTCACCCTGTTCTTAATAGGAGTAACAGCAATCATTTTTCTTCATGCTCTCTTAACACAAGATCCATATGCTGCGTGTTGTTTATAAGGTGTGTAACTTGTTGATGGTTTTTTTTGTTATCTTTGCTTGTTTCATTACTCCGAAAACTATCATCCTAAAAGGTTACGTCCCTGCTTTCACATGCATGTCTTATTTCTACTATTTGTGATACTATTCTCCAGCAACCTTTCTCTCATATGAACGTGATCAGACGGCCTTGTTGTCTTTGGATCTTCTCAAAATGTCAAATAAGAACACGGTTTTCTTCTCACTTTTGCCAGAATGACGTTGCTGTTTGGCAGGTCTCTTCTTAAGGTGCCTCTCTGGCCTCCTACCAGCTACCACCATTTTATGGTCAGACAGACGGGTATTTAAAAACCCGGAGTCTGTGCAGTCCTATTCAGTCTGCACAGCCTTAAGAATGTACCCCCCCTCCCTGCCGCAGCATAAAATAACACACCCTTTGCCAAGAGAGCTACGTTTGAATTCCCCAAAAGAAAGAGAACATATAGCCCAGCTTGAAATTCAAAACTCCTCAATGAGTCCTGTAAAAGAAAAGAAACAAACTGGGGATCCAAACGTTAATGGTAGGTTGGGTTTGTCTGGCTAACCTCATGTTTTCATTCTCACACAGGATCCAGAAGAGGAACTTACAGCCAAGGTAGACGCGCTGTTGTGTCCCTTTTTACACAAAGCATCAACACAGTAGGCTGGACTTTTCCAGCTATAATCCATTCATTTTGTTATCTATTGGCAGCCGACCAGTATAACCATCGTTCCTACTAGATTTAGGACAGAGAATAAATACAAAGGGTTAATGATATGGTTGCTTTGTGTTGTTTGCTAATACCTTAACTTTCAAAGGTGAGATACTGTCAGTTATAAAGACAGCTTTGGTTTTATCGAGCTTGACTGAATTAATTCAGTGTCTAGGATTTAGCATTTATAAAAACAAAATTACTATATAATGCCCATAACAAAGTGGTTTTATAGTGGAAAACCTTAGTTGTTGGTTTTTTATTGGCTTTGAATGAGCCTTCATACGTTTAGAAGGGCGGATCTGCCATGTTCCTCCAGAAGCCCAAAATGGACAAACCAAACACTGGCTCCAATAGGTTCCTCTTTTGTTTCTACACAAGCTGAAGGCTGCTGTAGTTCTCCAACATACGTTTAAATGACGTTTAAAAGTATTGATTCGGTTGCAATGTGCTACTTCGCTGCTAGATGCTAGACTCAGTGCTAGATGGAACCTACACAATGCTCCTTTACATCTTAGGTAATAAACACAGGGAGCGATATTTGAAGCTGAATAGTAGAAAAAAATGGATCAACAAAATATATTTTTTTCTCACTTGGGAAAAGCTTACTTAATCGTTGTGCAATTGACTAGTGCACACAAGTTCTACGTTTCTGCTACTCTTTTATTTGGAAAAACTGAGTTACTGAAGTACCATTTAAGGCACTTTTTTATAAAATAAAATAATTACTCCACACAATGAAAATTCAAGAAACATAATTTAAATAGTAAAGTCTCTTCAAAGCAGCTTCAGTAAAGACCCTGGACACGAGTTAATGATTCACAATGTATCATAGATGGTAGTTAGGAGAAAAAGGAAGATGATATGTGTGCAAATTAACAACAAAGCCTCTCAACCTCTCTGTGCATCACCACTACATTCCTGGTCTTCTGCTTTGTTTCTTATTTCAGAACAGTCAATCAAAATGTTCATCCGCGGTCGGCCAATAACCATGTACATCCCGTCCAACATCCAGAACTATGAAGACCTGAAGATGGAGCCCCCCTCTGAGAGGCTGGAGTTAGACTGGGTGTATCCTTCTAGAAGCTCTTCTTTCATTTGTTCTTAGAGCATGCGGATGTCTCTGTGTGCTCAAGGTGTCCCTTTGCTTGTTCAGTGTGTGTTAGAGCACCAAGTTTGTTGAGAGGCAGATCTTCACATAGTTTCCGTTGTTGGGTGAACTGTTCCTCTGAAGGGATGTAACGCACATTACATTACATGTCATTTAGCTGACGCTTTTATCCAACGCGACTTACAATAGGTGCATTTCAACCATAAAGATACAAACTCAAAGAACAAGAAACAAGAAAGTACTGTTTCATCAAATAATCCTTGACCCCGCCCTCCCAGCTATGGGTACCGGGGCCGTGACTGCCGGGCCAACCTGTACTACCTCCCATCGGGCGAGGTAGTGTTCTTCATCGCCTGCGTGGTTGTGCTTTACCACATCAACAACCGCACTCAACGCCACTATGACAAGCACACTGATTGCGTCCGCTGGTTAGTGAAAGACAGTTTTTTTTTATTGTATGCATAGAAGGATACGGTCCAATTAAACACACATCTGCATTTGTAATTGAAGAGCTGGGATAGATGCGTTTAGCCTGGTGTAGCCTATGGACCTACACCAGGCCCAGTCCCACAGGTGCTTGGAGACTAAGCCCGTCCACTTGTTGTGGTTGTTTTGTTTTGGAGAACAGAACCAATATACAATTACATGAATGTAAATTAATGTCATTTGAATAGACTTTTGTCCAAAAGCTGCTCATGTATCTGGTTGGATGCTGTTCTTCTTGCAGTCTTGCGGTCCATCCTGACAAGGTGCGCATGGCGTCTGGCCAGACAGCAGGCATGGATAAAGACGGCAAGGTAAGTGCTGCTGGAACACCAGTGCTCTGATTGACTACATGTGCTATGTTCATATTTCTTTGTCATTTTACCTGCATATGGCAAGTCAGTAACATTCTAAAAAAGCAGGTTAGTTGTTTTTTTTCTCCAAAGAAAAGTGGTAGAATTAACTGTTGGAAGATTGATGAAAGTACAGTGTGTGTGTGTGTGTGTGTGTGTGTGTGTGTGTGTGTGTCTGCTTCCATTAGCCCCTGCTTCCTTGTGTTCACATTTGGGACTCCGCCACCATGGTCACCCTCCAGCAGATCGGCCTGGGAGCCTTCCAGAGGGGAGTTGGCTGCGTTGCGTTTTCCTTTGCTGTGAGTAGATTTCTAGCATCCCATTCTGTACCTTCTTAAATAGTTGCATGCATTTCCGAATGATTTATTCCTTTATTTGAAATAGACTCCCCCCATTTCCCTGCTAATGCAATGCCATTACCTTTCCTTATTCATCAGTAGCACAACACCAATGTTTGTTCATTAAGCGGCTGATAACACGTAGTCTCTGCAGCGGAACTTTGTTTCCCTGTTTAGAAATTGATTGTCGTGACTTTACTCTCCTGCTGGCGTTGCGTTTGATGGTGCTGCACAGGAGGCTCCTTTTCCAGTTGAGAGTTGTTGTGTAATACATACATAACAAGCGCTTAGCCGTACTACAGATACTTTTTCTAAACTCTTAACACAAACTCACACCTTCAAAACACAATTGGCCAAATGGATCCTTTTCTTCTCAAACACAGATTTTGTTGAATATATACTAACTCTTCATTTCAAAATACAAGACTTTAACACACTGACTTTACCAGAACACTGGAAATCTGACTCAAAGTGAAATTATTTTGTCAAAGAATATCACTTGTTTCACTTTACTAGGTACACGCAGTCAATCAAAGTGCAGTAGGTTTCAAAATACTGGCTATTGTTGACAATACAAAAACTGCATGGACTTTTATGCTTCAGTTTTACAGGTATTTGCATGCAAAACATTCCACCGTTTTAACACTAAATTTCTTGGTTGGGAACTGTATGTCCACATGTACAGTAATGTTCACATTCAAAAGAATTCCAGTAAAATGCAAATCAGGGTTTTCGCCCTTACTGTACTACAGGAGGTACAGTAGAAACATGGTATGATAGAACAGAAATTTTTTTACAGTGAAGCTTACAGTGAAAAAAAGACCCACAAAAAAAGAGCATTCTGAACAAAAAAACCCTGCTAGGTACGTATGTCGGATCCTCCCTCGGCCATCATGAACTGTGATGTCCCTGCAGCCAGCATCCATGGCTTCATCTGCTCATAAACCCTCCACCTTATGCAGAAGAGAACTCCTCTAGGGGGTTGAGGAAAGGTGAATAGGGTGGAAGGAAGAGTCCCACCAGTCCTGGGTGGACTTCAAACCGTGTTGTTGTTGCTTGTGAATGATGGAAAGCCACATGGTCCCAGGTCATTACAAAGGTCCTCCTGTCTTCACCCTCCTGATCCTGCTCTGGAAGCAATTAGCGGTATTGAACTCACAGTGAGTTTCCGGTGTTGATTTGTTCCCGATGTCTTCTCCAGGACTCCGGAGCGTTCCTGTGTGTGATCGACGACTCTAATGAACACATGCTGTCGGTCTGGGACGCCAACAAGGGGACCAGGCACGCAGAGGTCAAGGTAAAGGACCACCAGCTAACGTGCTGCGGGGTGGGAGGTGACACCTCAACTTCCATTGCGAGCAATATTGGCCGCGCTGTCATGGCAACAGTTGTTGTGTAGTGCAGCAATGCATAGGTGGGTGTTGTATACCGTGTCACATTAGGATGTGAATGGGCTGAAGGTCTGTTTTGTGGATGGTATCCAGTGTGGATCAACGTGGAAAGGCGGCTCAGTGCTGAAAGATACTGTGTAAACAAACCAGTTCATCCAACAGGAACCAGATAATTACACCCCCCCCCACGCCCTACCCCCCAGCCCTGGAATAGTCCACATGCCGCTTCACGACTCAGCCATGAATGGAGCTTTTTGTATAGAATTGATGCTTCTGTACTTTCTGCACATACTGTATGTGTGGACTTTCCACTGTGTCTTCTCCTAGTGGCAAAAAACAGGAGGCAGATTTAGTTTGCAGGCCGTAAATAACAAAACCATGAACTGATAGAGGCTTAAAAACTCTGTAAAGCTTTGAGGCACATATTGCATAATTGTATGACAATTCTTTATGCGACCTCTTAAACCATACACGTCATCTGATCCATTGTTAATATAAGACTATCGATGTGTGCAGGTTTAAATAGATGTGACGTTGTGAGATAGTCTTGCTGACAGCGGATTTGTCTGCGTGTTGTGTGTCCAGAACACCAACGAGGCGGTGCTCTGCGTGGAGTTCAACTCCAGCGACAGCACCAACATCATCACCTGCGGCAAGTCCCACGTCTACTTCTGGACGCTGATTGCGGGACAGTTCACCAAGAAGCAAGGCATCTTTGGGGTGAGACGCAGCCCGGTGCACCCTGACATTCAGCATGGTGGCAGAGTATGAGTAAAGGCTACAGGTTGAAGCTAGTATCGTCCTCGGTTGAGGCTAAACAAGGAAGTAAAGAGACCAAAGAGAATGAAACATCAAATAGAAGTGTGTAGTAGAGGGAAGCAAATATGTATTTAATCACCTCTACTAACTATGGATCAAATTATTGTTATCTTTTCAGAAATACAAGAAGCCCAAGTTCATCCAGTGCTTTGTGTTCAGTCTGACTGGCGACGTTCTGACTGGAGACTCTGACGGAAACATCCTTACATGGGGCAAATCCGCTGCAGATGTCAAAACGCTCGGTAAAGGAGCCAAAGGTCGGTACTCTACATCAATAGGGGGAAATGCCAATATGTAAAAAGCTCTTTTTTTTTCAATTGCTAACAAGTATCGTTCAACACTGAAACCATAATGACCATAATTAATAATATTGCCACAGTGACAATCTTTTGGTATCTATACGTTCTGATAAACTTGCTTTATTTACTCAGAGACCTTTCAGATCATGCGACAGACACGAGCCCATGAAGGCAGCGTGTTCACCCTGTGCACCCGGCAGGGAGGCTGTGTGCTCAGCGGAGGAGGGAAGGACCGCAAGATCATCCGCTGGAGCGCCGACCTGGCACCCGAGAGAGAGTGTGAGGTGAACCTCAGCTGTGTGTGTGTGTGTGTGTGTGTGTGTGTGAGGCTGGTGGTGGAGGGCTCCAGTGCATTTAAACAACGCTTGCTGATTAATGTGATTGTTTGTGCAGATTCCGGAAAGTTATGGAGCAGTCCGTACCATTGCAGATGTGGATGGAGAAGAGCTACTAGTTGGTACGACCCGTAACGCCATCCTGAGAGGGACCTTCTCGGATGGATTTGTGGCCATAGTACAGGTACAACTATGACGTAATAGTATATTAGCTTGGTGAGGTTTGGGGATTCTTTTTATATTCTGGGATAGCAGCTAGTGTTTGTATTATAGAGGAATGGTTGTGAAACTTCGTAATTAGTCCATTGGCCCCTCCACCAGCCATTACACTTAAAACTGAATCACAGACGCAAAAGAATCAGCCCAGAAGTTCAGAGATCCCGATTCACGTTTAGACTTTGTTATAGACATCTAAATAGGTTATTTGCATAGATTCAAATAATAAGTATATGAATCTACAGAACCTTTCTTCACCCAATGCTCGGTTTTTACAACGCACAGCCATAATTCATTGTAATGGGAGTGAATGGACCCTTGTACGGGGCTGTCACTGTTACTACCTCACTTCCATGTCATTCACAATGTGACATCATCAGGGAGTAATCGAGTGGGAGTCCATACATTTCACTAAGCCAACACTCCTCGAGCAGCCACTCCGTCACACATACAGCAGCTGCTCTTCTTTATTACTGAAAGAAGTTATGTTTACATTGAAAAATAGAGGTTGGGAGGCTTATGACATGCTAATTCAGACCAGAGTATCTTGTATCCTCATTTATTCAGCCTTTTTGATCCTACGGCTTATGGTCAACAGCTGGCAGCCGTTTTAGTCTCCATTGACCTCTGGAATTTGGCTTCTTGCTCACATTAGATTTTCATCTGTTGGGGAGTAAAACATCTTGCGGACAGAAAACACGCAAAGACGTCTAAAGCACCGCTTGTGTTTCCTGGAAGCTACAGAGATCACTACACCTCCCAAGGCTGTGGATAGGGCACATAAGAGTGTGGTGTGAAAACATGTCTGCATCTTTAATATTGTGCATGCATGCAGACATAGAAAGGTGTGTTCAGCGTTGCTTATTTAGGGGTTCAGACTTATCAGCTGCACCGGCTTCTTATCAGCTAAATTTAAAGCTTTAAATACATCTGACAGTGTAAGCGACGGCTACACCAGAGCGTAACAGCGTGCAACTGGGGGGGAACTGAGGGGTGGGCACTGCACGTCCACGTGTATGGACAATACTTGAGCGGCGGGCCTGAACAGGCCGCTATGTAAACAGGCGTAGATTAAAACACACGCAGAGACTTAATCCTCTGCTCAGGTAACATTACTCATCTATAGCTCTACATTGACAACTTTAACATACACACTATGGTGGCAGTGATGGATATCTACAATAGCACATGGGATTATCATCAAGACTTTATTTAACTTCACAATGTTGTCTGTGTGTGTGTGTGTGTGTGTGTGTGTGTGCGTCTCAGGGTCACATGGATGAGATGTGGGGGCTTGCCACACACCCCTCTCAGAACATCTTCATCACCTGCGGCCATGACAGGCAGGTGTGTTTGTGGAACACAGAGGAACACAAGCTGGACTGGTGCATCACAGTGGAGGTAAGAGGACCCACTGGTTGTGACTCACTTCCTGCTGACTGGTGAAACGCGTTGATACTCAGCATGTACAGTGAACTGGTCCTGCGTGTCTGACAGGAGTACGGCTTGTGTGCTGACTTCTGCCCCATTGGATCAGTGGTTTCACTCGGCCTTAGCACAGGAAGGTAATACAGCACAACATAGCACTATAACACACAGATAACATTCTTTACCAAAAGCTTTGCTGTCTGAAAACCATGTTAACAATCAATATATGCAATATTTTTAATAACAGATACATTTGAACTACTAATACTTTTGGGGAATATGTTAATTTACTGGGTCTCCAGGAGTGAGATGTTCAGACGGTGAGAGCTCAGAGAGCTTTGTGATAGTTCACTGTTGCCCATCACTATGGATCACATCGTCACATGACTCACCGTCATTTGATTATAATGTGAACATATTGATTAAATCAGCTGTAATACATAACCTGAAGGTAGATATCAATTACTAACTCCCAGGAAAAAAAAGCAAAAAGGCATATTTTCCAAAATGTTGAGCTTTTCAATAATTTGAAGTTGACGGAGGAGGGCATCTACAGTCATGTGACTAATGGCTCTGCCCCACCAACAGGTGGATGGTTCTTGACCTGCTGACCAGGCAGGTGGTCTCTGAGTCCAGTGATGGAAATGAGCAGCTGTCAGTCATGAGATACTCACCAGGTCAGCGCTCTTTATTGTGGAACAGGCCACAATTATTTTTGTTCTTACAATGATATGAATGTACCAACTCAGCTAATGGCATCTTTTCACCAACTAGGAAATAAACTGGAACGTGATTCTGAAAATGTTGTGGAAATCCACCTTTACGTATGAACGGCCTCTTGTGTTCTTAGACGGCAGCTTTTTAGCTGTTGGATCCCATGACAACTTTATCTACATCTACAATGTGACAGAGAGCGGACGCCGTTACACTCGCTTTGGGAAATGTAACGTGAGTTTGTTATCAACAGACACGAAGGAGGACATTTATTAATCAATAATCAATAGCACCATAACCTCCCTGAGAAGGTTTGAACGTATTGTTGTTGGAAAATATAGATTCAACTTTTTTTCACAGTCTCACATTGATTTCACAGTTGGCTCATAGAACATCATGTGACACTGCCTGTGCTCATCTATCCAATCAGGGCCACTCCAGCTTCATAACTCACCTGGATTGGTCCAAAGATGGAAAGTACATAATGTCCAATTCGGGGGACTACGAGATCCTTTACTGTAAGTGAACAAGTATCACTTAGTATGTGAGTCCTCAGGCAGCCTGACAATCTCCTGTTGTAACTGTGAAGATGTTTTTTCTTCTCCCAGGGGACGTAGCAGCAGGGTGTAAACTGCTGAGGAATCGCTTCGAGAGCTAAAGACAGGGAGTGGGCCTCTTACACGTGTGTGCTGGGCTTCCATGTCATGGGTGAGACACTCGACTGCTCCACCTTCACGATGGAGTTATTGCATCCCGTCACGCTGCTGACCCGTGTTGCTGTGGCGTTCCAGGTGTGTGGTTAGAGGGCTCCGATGGCACCGACATCAACGCGCTGTGTCGCTCCCACAGTGAAAGGATGGTGGCCGTGGCCGACGACTTCTGTAAAGTCCACCTCTTCCAGTACCCCTGTCCCAAACTCAAGGTACACGTCCCCCAATGGGGCCACTCTTCCTTCTACATTGGATATGTAATGTTCTGTAACTGTTTTACATGATGATGATGGTAGTTATCTCTGGCAGCCGTTTTTCTCTGACACCATCAGTAAATTGTGAGTACGGATTCCTAGATGCAGTATAAATGAAGTAATAATGTATGGGTGCTTTGTGTAACTAAAGCCTGTGTTATTATTGGCTGTTAAGTGAACCGTAGTGAGCGCTGCTCGCGTTCCACAGAAGACAGCGAGCCTCTTTGGCATTCAAAAGAGTAACGTGACTTTTAATTACAATCATTTTCCATATTTGGAATAGAATTACTATCTGCATTAATAGCTAACGCTTATAAACAATTAATAACAGCTCAAGGTTGAGTGGCTAAGGTACAGCTAGCTGGCTAACTTAAACTTGTGCTTCCCTACCTTGCGTTTAGTAAAAAAGCACGTGCAACCAAGAAAGTTAGGAAAATCTTAGTCTTCAATGATGTTGTAATCAAAACTGAAGGAACACAAAGGCGCTGACTGATTACTGTGTGTTCATACAGAGTGGCCTCTCATTCCCTCTCCAGGCGCCGAGCCACAAGTACGAGGGCCACGGCAGCCACGTCACCAACGTCCGCTTCACCCACAACGACTCCCACCTCCTCTCCATGGGCGGAAAGGACACCTGCATCATCCAGTGGAGGGTGATCAGAGGCGGGGCTGGCGACAGCAGGGAGAGGCTGGCCTCGGCCTCGGCCAGCTCCCCGGAGCCCGCCGCCAGCTAGGAGGGACATCGGGCTTTGCGGTGCCACTGCTGCCTTAGTTTCATACAGGTTGTGTAGAGGGATTATCTCCGAGAGGAAGGTCCACATTAGATTTACTCTTAAAAATCTTCATGGTCATGTGAAAGTGGACTGTGTGATTCCTCCATCGCTCTGATGACATGTGGTGAGGTCATGTGGTGTGGTTGTCTGTGACAAGACCTCTATGGTGAACATTCCAGTGTTTTAATCCATCTTGTTTACCAAACTTACCAAAGTGCTGCACCGCGGCATTTAAAGAAGTGTACATAATGTTTTACTATAGTTTTACTACTTATGGTTTTGTTTTGTTGACATCTCAGCTAACATTGAACTGTTTTTTTTTATGCTTACATCAGACAAAACTGTGACTAACATTTTCCAATGAAATTATTTCTCAGCATCTCTGACTAATTAATTTGTCCAACAGCAGATTAATACACTTTATAATAATTACTTTAGTGTAGTTTTATATTTGTAAGACAATATTTGGAAATGCAATCAATAAATACCTGAAGACTGGAAAGTGTGTGGAGTGTGGATTGCCACTAGGGGGCAGTGGAACTTCAGTTATGTGTTCTGATCCCAAGCACTGAGCCAACGAGGGGAAAGCACACCAGGATGTTCAACCAGTGAACCTCACTACAAAGCCAGCCTGTGAAAGGATAAGATAACAGAGTGAGTAAAAGGTCTCAGGCCTCAGGAGGACTTCACTGTCATGACAGAGAAAAAATATTGCCAAAAACATGATTAATACAATCCACGTTGATTAATAAAATGAAAGTACTCAACATAGAGTGATCAGTTCTAGTTTAATGCATATTATACAACTGGATTATGATTACTGATACATTAACATGAAAGGTCCACAGAAAAAAACAGTTTGGTTTTTGATATGTATTGTGTTTTTCCTCAGCAGATCTGTATAACACATGTTCATGTGGGACTTTGATTTGGATTAGTTTGAGCATTTTAGTCAATTAAGCTTAAAGTCTGTTCTTCCTTCCTCTTGTTCATTTTTGTATATGCAATTTAAAAGGAAAACATCTAAATGCTTTCTCTTTTGCCAGACGGAAAGCTAAAGAGGGGTACACTTATCACCAAATCTGTGAATGACTTCAGTCAGCTTTATTTAGACAGCTTGGAGACGGGATGCTGAGTTGCCTGACCAATTATGGAGTTCTGGCCTTCCTCTATTCATATTTGTTGGATAAACAGCAGATCGTGGCTCTGCCTGCACGAGAAATGTCCCCCTCAATGTCCACGTCCCCACGGCACTCTGAGATTCAGGGTGCATGAACTTGTTTCATGGTTGTACACATGGAGAATCTCCATGATTTACAGTTGTCAATATGAATGGGACCTTAAGTTCTGTTTTTCCATTATCAGTATTTTATTTTTGCAAACTGCTTTGTATCTCTGTGTTAAATGGTCAGATATTAAATGGAAATTGCGGTTACGGCATTCATAAAATTGATCAGAATTGATCACAACTGAAAGTGAACATTGTTATTTTCTATAAGGAACAAACCAGTAGACAAAAGACAAAACAGAAAAGCCAGCCAATAGTAAGCCAAACAAAAATCAATTCAACATTGATTACAGACCATAAGCAGGCAGGGGCTCGGGCTTATCACCTACGACACACAACCTAGGAACCATCAAAAAGACATCAGCTAAGCACTAAACGATTCCGCTCCGATCGCACACTTTTAATAATAACTGTAAAACTGACTTGACTTTTAAAGACAACATTGTGAAACCCTCAGTGATAACATTGATATAGTCGCATTACAGCCATGAGATGGGAAAATGTTTGGACTATGACCCTTTTTTTGCTGACCAAAGTAACTTACGTTTATGACTACCACAATTTCACTTACCGATTCATGGTTTAAAATCAACGAGTAATTCTTGTGTCTTATTTTTTCTCATATCACATCACATCTGATATGAATGAAAGTTAGTTCTAGCACCAACGTTGCTTTCTTTCCTTTCAGAAAATGTGTGTGTGCGCAGGTATAAATTATTAGTTAAACAACGTTATGATCTTAAAAAGTACGTGAGACGTTTTATACACTCAGTTATGCATGTACGTTTATAGTTTATATTTTAAATAAATGATGTATTAAACCAAGGCCAGTGAAGAAGTTAATTGTGACATGCCGGAGATTGTCGACATTATCCGAAGATGACGATTAGCGCACGAGCGAAGGGGGCCAGTGAGAGTGTGTGTGTGTGTGCGTGCGTGTGTGTGTTGAACTGAGCGGAGGTGAAGAAGAGGAGGATGAAGCTGGGAGCGGAGGATGGGAGGAAGAGTGGAGTAAGAGACAGGCTAGCTGTGTGTGAATGAGTGAGTAAGTGAGGAAGAGGAGAGGAAGGTCGTTGGAGGGACCGAAAACAAAGACTTCAATATTTTGGGGATAACCTCCGGAACATTACTAACGGAAACTTTAAACTTTTACCCGCCACATCTCGGCTTGTTGTGTCCGGAGCCGGCTTTGTTTCACGGCGGGGTTATCTGCGATAAATGAAGGAATAAAATAGATCCCCATCGACCTTTTTCTACCCAGTCGGGGAATACCCTGGGACTACTTTTGATAAAGGTTAAAGGAGAATGGCGGCCAACATGTACCGAGTAGGAGGTAAGGAATGTTATACATTTTTAAGACACCCCCCACAACGTGATTGTTCGTTTCGACAGCAAGGTGGCTAGCTAGCCCCTAGCTGTCTGAGCGGTTAGCCGCTAACTAACGCTAGCCCCGTCTAGTGTCTGTACGTGGGTCCACTCTTACGTGGATGAACGTCAAATGTATTAAAAACCTCCAACAATGTAGTTAATGTGGCTTAGTTAATGACCAGTGTAAATGTAAATCATCCTAACCCTGTGACCTAGTTTATACCCGAATCAATTCAACAATATGTGCTACAACGTTCAGCACCGATATAATACACCAAGCAGTGTTGTTTTATTTCTAAGAAAATATCAACTTTAAAAAAGATTGGCGTAATATCTCGACTAGTGTCCGACAGAATACACTATCCAACGGCGGGCAGCTTCTAAGCAGCATGAACCGATTGTGAAAGTTGGTGTTTCATTTGAAATAAATGCATCCGGGCTGATACTAGAGTTTGCGGAATTGTACTTGTTTCTGTAAGTAAGCGAATCGTCCGATATATTGTGTATTTTGGACCATAAATCTTTGGCTTTACATATGGTAACGTTTTGAGAGCGAACACGATGCTAGCTAGCATACACTGCTAAGTTAATGTTAGCTTTTGAAAAGTCAGCATCCAGCCGACTACCCCGACGTCTGTGGAAGCTAGCTAAAAAGCCGCTCTCCTAGCTTTGTCTGTGAGTGGGTTAATTTCATTATTGCCTCCGCCATATCAATTCGTATGCAAAGAACAGCGTTAGCCATGCTAGCTAACTTTTAATGCTACATGCCGTTAGCTTAGCGTACCGTACTGTATGAGGTTGTATTTGAGGGTATGCTTGGCTCCTGAAATGCGAACATAACTTCAAGCGATACGTGTATTAAGAGTAACTTCTCTGTCTTACAGCACCAATCGGTAGTCACAGTGAATCGCCGGCCAGAGAAACACGTAACGTTAGCCATGTTGGCTAACTTAAGTTAGCTACCAATAACTTGCCACTGGTGGAACAATGTCCGTTCCGGTGAGACTGCCTGTGTCATTATGCACCGCTACTTCGCCGCTGGAAGTAAACCATAGCATAAACATAAATTGGGACTATAAAACGTTGTATAATGTCTCACAGCGTCCCGTGAGACGTCTAGTGTTTATTGCATTATTTAAATTTCAACCCTACTTGCTAATATCGTGACCGTCACAATTAGCGGAGGGAAACAAACCATCAGTAGAAACTAGTTTGGAGCGATATCGCCTCCACTATGTTCCGCCTCAGTTCCGTCGACCCTTCGATGTGGACTTGTGTAACTATAATCACGAGTGTATTTTGATGTGTAGCCTAGGCTTTCCAGTGCTTGTTACGACCGTTAACCGTCTATAACCGTTCATTTCCATGTCGATACCTTATTTTTTACCCTTTATTTTGTCTGATTTTGTGGCGACCGAAATGGTTAGTTATTTAGACTTTGTTTTGTTCCTTATTCATTGTGAATTGTATGCATATATATTGCTTAATATGAAAAGGCCAACATAATACAGTGCTTCCATGGATTATTTTGATTTCCTGAAATGGTTAAACAAAAATACAGTTTCATCTCACCTTGATTCAAGTGTTACTTGTACGGGTTTTTACAGTTACACTTCAGATTGGTTCTTCCCTGTTTTAACTATGGAAGATTATGGATAGTGTTTATATGTATATTTTGGTGTGGTTCGTGTGAGATTCCTGCCCCGCGCACATGTATTAATAAAAATAATGGTTGTGCATGAGAGCTGTAAGGATGCACACAATGAGCATGTGTGCATATCAATGGGCATTCTGAGAAAACTTTGCATGGGATCCATCGTTGTGCCGGGAAGCTGGATCTCTCATGCAAAGTGGCAGTTTTTCGCCAGCAAGTTTAATCATGAGTGTCGTGGAATTCCCACAGCAGGAAAGCAGTGTGGTATTGTAAATAAAATGTTAGTTTAATGCTAAGTCTAGCCCATAACATATAGCAGTTGGTAACAAGCATGTGAATATGTAATAACCTGTACTGTTAAGTGGCCCACAGAGCAACACATTGAAGTTGTTGTTGGCTTTATGATGTAGAAACGACAAAGCACATATTTGCTAGTTAATCATTACTCTAGGGAGATCTAAATCGGTCAGAATGAGCTCATATTTATAAATCAAGGGGGTTTTCAGTATTTGCAGCTGACTGGTACAGGCAGTTCTGTAAGAGCAAGCACATATATTTCAGGTCCTCTTGAAGCACAAAGGGTTCAACCCGAATATTATCTTCCCCAGAGAATAGTCAAAAGGCTTTCTACTCTTCATTCACCCTCAAGCACCCAGCATACTACGTCCACAACAAACGCTCAGGGCTTCCTTTTTTGGATAATTTTCCCAGCATTTTAGAAATAACCTAAACCACCAGCTCATCCCTTATGTCAGCGGCCCCCAACCACCAGGCCTTTATTTTGAAAAATGACCGGATTCTCACTTAATTACATGCACTTGTCCCTCTTGACACATTTCTCAACTAGCGTTTTTTGGCTGCTACAGCAACTACTTCATAAAAGTGACTCCCAACATTCATCATCTTTTAGAGCTATAATCAGTGATGTCAGGCACATGAGAGTGTAGATCCCCTTTTGGTGCTTTAGCGAGTGTTATGTAATTTGGTGCCGTTGTCTTCCTGCTGCAAACAAGGAGGTGATGCTTTTCTGGTCAGGCTCCTCATCAGTGTGCTAAGTAGAGCAATAAATCCTCTGCTGCCTGAATCCTTCCTTCTCCATCTCTGCCTCTTACGATGCATCAGAAACCCACTAGTATCCTCCCGAGGCTCTGTGTCCCTGCTTGTGGGAGGACCAGATGGAGCTTGACGTGAAGCCACACGACTGTGCAGAGCTGCAACAAGCACTGCAAGGAGGCACTGTGTTTGGTAGTTGTATGATCAATGGATGTTAGTCTTGATCCATATTTTAAAGACTGACATCTCTCAGTTGAAGCTGTTAGCAACTGTTGTATTATGAGGCGAGCCCCTATTTATCATTATAACTGAAAATGCAAAAATAATTATCCCCGGAATTGAAAAAACACTCAAATTACAACCAAGTATTTTAATCTGCAAATTAGCTCAGCAGCTGTGAACTCTGAATTTGTGTCTAATAAATTGAGGGAGTTATACACTACAATATTTCCCTTTGAGATGCAGTGGACGTACGTGTAAAGTTGCATAAGATTGAAATATAATACATAATATATTGTTCACTGCAGTGGGCCCGGTGGTCGGAGCTACTTGTCTTGGTATTGCCTCTGGTGGCAACACTATCAGCCACAACAGCTGAGACGCTAACAAGCGAACTCGCTGGGCCGTTTGGAGCGAGTGGTGAAGAAGGAGCGGAACAGCTGATCAGGTGGCCGGCGGCCCTTTTCGGAATTGATAAATGAATGGGTTTACCCGAGGAAGAAAATAGAATCATACAAAATACCGTGGTATGGATTTATGGCCATACTGGTGGAAATCACTTCCCATTCGAAGAAGTCCGATTGCTTTTCTGTTCCCTACTACCCAACTTGATGTGCTGTAAGCTGGGAGTCTTGGGAGTTTTTGTAGTTCTCACACTATATGACTGACTCTCACTACAACACGCACACTACAACAGATTTTCACAGTGTCGTGGGCGTAGATCACCAATTGACCTGTTTCCACATGTCTTTACTATTTCGTCCAATGTCTCCAATCAGTCCTTTTTAAACACTTAATATTAACAATTTTTTTTCCACTTAGCCCTCGTTAAATTTCTTGTTCGTCCATCTTGCCGAAATTTTTTTTATAATTGTGTTGACAGAGAAAGGTGCAGGTAGTGTTCAGTAAACATGAATTCAAGGGTAGTGACACTTGCATGGGCTCTACTTGGGTTTTTGCAGAGGACGGGCTCATTTGTAGCTTTTGGACAGACAGCTCGAGTCAACAGGAAGAAGTGGAGCTTATTGTGCCGATATCATCTGATCTTTACGAGTAGTCCGGTCCCAATTACATTCTCATTGCTCTCCACTTTGCATTGACTGTTCAAAATCAAATACCCACATGTGAAAGGGATGTTGGTAAAAAGTTCCTTACTCAGTGGATTATCTGATTTCTGGCGACCTTGGCTGTCCTCTGCCCAGCAGTTTTACCTCAGCGTTGTCATAACCGACTCATTTTAGTTTATTGGGATTTGCCTTGTTGCCACACCTACCGGCTTCCAGATGTTCTCTCCTTTTGCCTTGTCTCTTATACATTTGCATTATAAAGTGCAGGGAGGTCATTCTACTAATTGAGAAACTCTGTTCTGAGTTTCACTTCTGACTGAACTGACGTAGGTGGTCATTGCTGTGATATTAGGACTACACATGACCTTACCGTCATTCTGCTAGCCTAGTCTTCTTAACCTTTATGATGCTTCTCTGAGAAGTCCACAAGCTACCATACATGACCAAATTCCCCTTACTCACACCAGAACTACCAATAGCTGCTGGATTTGATCCAGCTAGGCTTTTCGATTGTGTGTGGAAATGTTCATATGGGACTTTTGCGTGATTTTTAGTTGACAGTATTTTTAATGCACATTACACTTGATCTCCCCCTCTCTCGTAATAACTAGCTTGTGTGTGTGGTGACCAGGATGGGCTGTGGATTCAATAGAGGATGAGGCCAGCACACATTAGTACATGCATACAGTGTTGAATTAATAAAAACAACAAAGACCAAACGCTTGTTTCTCAAAGCTGTTGCTGATTTTTGTTTCAAGTTAAACCGAAAAAAGCCGATTGACTAGTTTGCAGGTACAGCAGGATTTGGCTTAATCTTTCAACACGCGAACAATTGCCAAATTAAACCAGTACAGTTAACACAATTTCCATGGTGAATTTTAAAATGTCTAATCCAAGAAAATACTAATCAAACCAATGAGGATGATTGATGTTAGTCCGGACAACACTACAAAAAACAATCTGTTGACCGTGTCACTGCTAAGAAGGTGTCATCATGGCTTTTAATCCCAGTATAGTTGCAATTCAATTATAATGATAAATAATAACGCAGTCGGATTCCATTCTTCTGATCACACTAGGCAGAAAACAGTGACCTATTGAAATCTTATTTTAGCTGTCAACATAAACGTGTTAACGTGATTAATGCGATATACGTTTGTTTGCTGCCATGACTGGAAGTTGACCGCGGAAACGAAACGGCCGCTAGCTGCAGTCCGTTACATCTAGCTGGAGAGAGGTGCGACATACAGCGGGTAGTAATTACTCAACGTCTCAAACGGAAGGTGGGTGAGTGGCAAACGGACCACATAAAGTACTGCTATGCTAAGCTAGCTGCTAGACTACTTCCATCTCAACATCTGACGTTACCCTGCGGGGTACACAGTCTTTAGAGGACCACCACTGTGACCCTAAAAGACCGTGGTTTGAAAACACAAACACAAACAGCCTTTAATTATGGAGAGTTGAGAGCAAAATGCAGAGTTGCTCGTTCAACATGTTCCACCCGTTGGAATTCTGCCTCCAAGATAATCATATGTGTTTAAAATAACATTAACAATTAAACACTATTCAAAATACACACTTTCTAAAGTACTCATTACTTTTAAGATGTAGTCTTTAGAAGAAAAACAAACCTTCATTAAAATCAACGTAATATTCATTAATCGCCATTTGATGAATGCATTTCAAAATAAAATGCATTCATGATTGCATTTCAAAGTGTGATCTATTGACAGCCCTACTTATTAACAGCAGCCTGTTGACACTACTGCTGAGGTACATCAGTCTGTGACCCTCATGTCTTTCTTTTTACTGACCTGTAGTGCAGTAAATGTCTTCATTCTTTGCTGCACCAAAAGCTTAATTCATTCTGATTATTTAACAAAGCTTTTTCCCTAGATAAATGATCAGTGACATTATCGACCCTGAAGTTCAAGGTCATACCGGTGTGATAAAGATGAAGAATGAAATCGGCATGGCTCTATCTGAATCTGACCTATTTGTGGTTGGTAGTCTGTCCGCCTAGTGCTCTGTGTCGGCTGGTGTGAGCGCCACGTGCGTATATATGTGCATAAGGGTGCATCTGTTGTAGGCCAAGAAAAATTTCAGTCTGGCATTTTTTTTTTTTTTTACCTTAGTCTCATGTCTTACCTATAGAACTAGTAGGTTGCAAAGGGGCTGAACATTTTCAAATCAATATGACAAAGAACTTAAATGTAGGTCCCAATTTGGTGGGCGTCTGCATCAAGAGCCACAATCGGAAGGTAACGTATCAAAACACACAAAACCGTAGCCTTGTGCCACCAATAGTATCACCACTATCCTGTTTTAGTGCCCTTCTGCTTAACTGTGCAATTCACATGGAGCTCAGTCCTCTCACTTAGCTGACAGGATCTAGTTCACCCAACAGCTTCTCAGTCTTGTACGGACAGGCCCGCAATTAGAACGGTGTGTCACTTGTATGATTCTGGCAGGTATCGCAGTTTTTTTTTCTCCTCCCAAACCCATTCATTCATTGACGTGAAAAAAATGTGTTCGGCAAAAGATGGTGCTCTCTGCCCCGCAGCTGCTGGCGCCACACGGACACATTCATGTCTGTGTGCACTGCCGTGCGTTTGCAATTTTTAAATTCCACACTTTTTCGGGGCCACTTACATTTTTTTTTCCCTGCCAAATCTAGACAATCTTGTAAGTAATGAGTAATCTCTTTAGAAAGCGTGTATTTTAAAGTGATTTGATTCTACCGGGTGGAACATGTTACTACTAGCGACTCTTCCTGCTTTCCTTGTGCTCTCAACTCTCGTTTGACGGCTGTGTTTGAAGTGCCAACAATCTCCCCACAGCCAGGAAGTTTTACAAACCACGGCCTTTTAGGCACACAGTGGTGGTACTCTGCAGACTGTGCCGCCAGGGATGGAAATTCTACCGGCCACTGTGGCGCATGGTGCGCCTCTTTTTGTTTTACCTCCAATGCAAAACCTCTCCATCTTCAGCTACGGTCTCAGTTAGGGCTGTGTGGTATGGCCAAAAGTCCATATCACGGTATTAAAAATCATTATGACGGTATATCAGGGTATTTTTTTTTTCATATATAAACATCTTTTATTGTGTAAACTGCAACGTATTTAAAACGGAAGATATCTTACAACTTAAACATGGCTTCCTTTTCAAAACAAATATTTTATAATCCGTTTTATTAACACTAGCAATTATTTCTCCGGTGTGGTCGTCAGGGAAATATGACGCTTGCAAACAGTGATTGCGCAACTCCCGGTCATCACCGATGAAGTGCACCGTTGTGCGGAGGTTTGGCTCCGTTGTGCGACTCGACCGCAGGTCCGTTGTTGTTGAAAGTGGCCGACTGTACGCAGCTCGCTTCGGTGTTGCTCGTACAAATGAGGGACGGCAATTTGGCTGAAATACTTTCGCTCCGGTAAAATGTACCTTGGATCCAATGCTTTAACCCGTCTTTATCTACGGTCCGTAGCGGGACTACGTCCTTGCAGAGGTGGAACGTTATAGACCATTTACGCAAAAAACAGAAATACGTCACAGTAGCGTTAACCCACTTCCGTTGTATGCTTTGTTGATGGAGAAATGGCAGCTAACGGTACCGTTAGTTTTTTCGACAAGCCTGACTTCTCTACCAAAGTTCACCAGCGCCGATGTGGTGAAGAGTGTGGAGATAAATTCGTCCACTAAAGGCAACAAACTCGACGAGGGATATAAATTATTCCACGAAGAGTGAACCCTACCACGCTATAGGTTGCCAGGGGCAACATTGTACGAGCGAGCGACACAGAGACGGACCTGGAAATACATCGTGGAATTATAATAACTATTAAATGTAGAAATCACGAGGAAATTAGTAAGAAATGGAGAAAAGGGCAGCGAAAGAAAAGTGACCTTTGTTAATTACTTGGTTTTTGGCATCAGTTACTACACTATGCAAGAACTCAAAAGCATGAAATCCTTGGAAAGCTACGAGACGTTCTGCTGCGGCTCGGTGCGAGATATCTTAAGCCCGCAAACACGGCATGATTTTATTTTAGCTAGCATGGTATGGTGATTTCTCCTAATTCGATTATTTAAGGCTTTAAGATCAATTTGTATTCCTCTTTTTAGTAAACGTTAGCATGGGTGTATTCACTTATGCCTAGCTAGCATTGTAGTTAGCTAGCAGGCTATGCAACAACGTTAGGTGTACTACTTGGCTTTAAGAGGCGACAACGTAAACACATTTAAATATGTTTTAAGATAACTTAACCGAATGAAAATGCAGAGAACGCACTCTCATCGACGGGGGGATGCCGTCGAAGGTAATGTCCTTTAATTGCAGCCACCCAAGAAATCCGACGTCACATTAGAGACATGCTCTCCTTCATGCTGTTTCCATGAAGGGATACGAAAAAACACATAGTGCCACATAGAAAAGAATGAAAGGAAAGGTAGGGCTGTTTGTGGGTGGAAGATGAACAGCCTGGAACACAGCAGAAATTGCGAGTGGTCGACTGTGCCATTTTTCGTATCTGCCGCTACGATAACCGTATCGGAATCGCCGATGACCGTAATCGCAAACACTCCAACACGCGTTTTCTGCTAAGGTGATGGAGTAAAATGCTAGTGTTGCCACCAGCGGCGATAACAACGGTTCGACATACTTTACAATAAACTTTTTTCTGGCAGCAGACACGCCTCCTCTTTTGGGTACAAGTTGTTGGTGTCTCCCGTCTCTTGTTGCTCCTCCTCCTCCATTCCTCTTGTCCGTGTTTTCAGGTAGTAACGAGATTTATGATAACTGTACCCAGCATGCAGTTCGGCGGCGATTATTTTTATAAAATGTACAATTTTGTACATTTATAATTTATTACATTTTGTAACACTAATAATTTATTAGTATTACAAAATGTCCCAAGCTGTGTGTTGTGGGTTATTCATTGTTGTTATACAGTTGTAACCATGACTCTATCTCAACACACATAAGACTAAGTAGCTCCATGCATCGCTGTGATGACGACGTGTACAAATAAAATCCGCTGTCTGCCAAAGTGCAGGTCAGCTGTTAGTAACCTCGGTATGACGGCATGTGAGAAATCCATACCGTACGGAAATTTCATACCGGCATACCGTTATACCGGTAATACCGCACAGGCCTGGTCTCAGTCTCTCCTGACTGTCTGACTGCAGCGTTCCAGGGGGCAACATTCACTGGGAGTAAACAAATTTGCG
Organism: Apeltes quadracus; assembly: GCA_021346845.1. Taxonomy (NCBI): domain Eukaryota; kingdom Metazoa; phylum Chordata; class Actinopteri; order Perciformes; family Gasterosteidae; genus Apeltes; species Apeltes quadracus. The sequence goes on from CM037923.1 coordinate 11,192,216, forward strand.
TTGACTATAAATTATTTTATTGCGAAAAAAATCTGGGCCACAATCATTGTATAGATTGACAGTCACTCATCACCCTGCTGTGTTGTTCCATCAGCGGAGTGTTTGTTTTATTTGTTTGAATATTACTCGTGAACTTGAATCTAATCGTCTTCTGTTTCTTTCAGATTATGTTTACTTCGAGAACTCCTCCAGCAACCCTTACCTGATCCGTAGAATAGAAGAGCTCAACAAGGTTGGTTGTTTCTCTTGTCGATCTTCATTTTTACAATACAGTTTTTTTCTGTATTGCTTGATGTGGTACCCTTCACATGTTTCATGTTTGGTACTCGATAGTTATTTGTTGTTGCAGCTTTCACTGTTTCAGTGTTTATTTTTAAAATATCTGACATTTAAGAAATATATTTAAGTCGACACTTTCCATTTCAAATTTAGAAGCTTTTGTTTAAGGTCACAGAAGCATACAACCTATTAACACTTTTATTGTGAAACGTTTTCAGGACGTTGTTGCTGTGACGGCTCCATAACTAAATGGAGCTTTTACTATAATTATATTAAGTGAAGTTAATTGGGCCATTACCAAAGGGTAATTCTAATTCCAAACCGAGCATATCAGCAAGCAGCTGTCACACACAGGTAGAAGTGGGATTGCGATGGGTTTCTCTTTCTCGGCAAGATGCGCTCTCAAGTAGTGTTTCGGGGCTGGAGCTTTTTCAGGTTGTTTATGGCAGGGGTCCGCAACCTTTTGTGTACCATGGACCGGTTGGTCCATGGTACACAAAAGAGAGAGAATGTTGCTGCAGCTGGAGCGAATCGACGTTGAACAACAAACAATCTCTTTCCGCGAGTTGTGTGCCATTTGGCAGTGTTTGTAGCGCTGAGGAGGAATTGTACAGATGGTCGTACTTTCGTACTTCCTCGATCAAACGTTCCTCAACTTGGTCCATCATTGAAAACAAACTGAAAACAAACTTTAAAAATGGCAGTATAGCGGTAAGGGGAAACCGGAAATGTATAATCTGACCAATCACAGCCCATGTGGTCTGCGTCGCCTTGACGCGTAGTTACACTTTTTTGGAGGTGCACGTCGAGCTACGGCGTAGGGGTCGGAGACGGGTTCGCGTCGACGTAGGAGTGACGGCGTAGCTACGCCGTCGATTCGACGCAGAAGCATAAAACAGGCTTAAGTTTGCATGCATTTTCCGGTGGTTGGGGACCGCTGGTTTATGGCATGTGGCTTCTTCAGCGCGCAGTTTCACACACTCTTCCTATAGCAGTTTCTACAAAAAGATTTGAAGTGCTTCCACCCCCGGCTGTAACCTGTTTATGGCACTCCCTACGCAGGCTATAACGTTGTTTTGTTGCTCATCGGATACTTTAAATCCGAACCATCTCCAAATTACTGAGTCACTGCTTTTTTTTTTTCTTACGAACCAATTCCCTCTTCCGCGCGCTGCGCAGACGTTGTTACTTCCTCCGACAGAAGCAACAACTCGTTGAAGTGTCTGTCCCCGCCCCTTTCCCCTCCCCCCTCTGCGCGTGAAAGAGGAAGGGCAGGGGGGGGCGAGAAGCAGTGGAGAGAGCTCCGGGTCGGCAGCTAGCTTGCAGAGCGAAATTGAAATATGCCGATACGGCGGAATTGTCTAATACCATATCCTATTTAAAAATATATCGGTATAAACGTTTATACCGATATATCGCCCAGCCCTACTCTCGAGTACTGAACTTTGTCACTGATTGATAATATGAATCGGTACTCCATATTATCACACAATTGAGTCAATACCAAAGCCTGTACAATACCTGGTAGTGATGGCCTATTATACTCTGACCAGGCTGTGTGTCGTCTTCAGCTTGTATTCCAGAGTTTAGACGCCGAACCTTCTGATTAACTCGTCGGTCTGTTCATTTTTTTTTTTTTTTTACCATCATACTGTCCACACAACACATGCACATTATATCCCTTGTCCGCCCTGGATTCTGCTGATTGTGTGCTGTGGTTACTGTAATCACAGTACACCGCTACAGGAGCTTTGTATAACGGCACCAACAGCAGCATATGACACAGGCTTGTTTCCCAGTCAAAGGATTAAGCTCATTTATGTAACACTCTTACTTTGAAGGGCTTGTGCTGAGCAGCAGGAGGACTGCATCGTCCTGAGTGCTAATGGCTGCTGAGCACAATGAATGATAGTGAGAGTGTTCAACTCTGCAGCTCCTGGCTGGAATATGGTGGATAGCACGGTGTGTTTGTGCGTACCCTGCTGACGCTTTCTTTGCTCCTATGATCGAGGTCAATCCAGGGTACCTACTAAGTACCTGAAGTACTGCTACCAGGAGGCTGACGTATCATAATCTTCAGGATGATACAAATACAAATCTTCATGTGATTTATAATCTGCTGTATCACAAGATAAACTTCAATGGAATTAGCCTGATTGAAAATGAACTTTTCAATCAGGCTATTTAAAAAATGACTTACATTTTCAGAGGGCCCTTCAGAGGGCCGAGCACAGGGGCAACACACACACACACACACACACACACACTGTCATCTACTGGCTAGACTCGCATGTGTGAAGAAAGTGCTGTCACGCAGGCAGAAGAGAGCAAACACTCTTGTAGCAGGCTAAAGTTTGATTGATAATCACCAGCTGATCATTCACCAAGGTCTCCTGTTGGGATGATTTTGTTTCATATCTTTTTTTTTTTTTTTTTTTTTTTTGATTCATGATGTTAAAAAACAAAAAGGATTTCAGACATAAAAAGATGTCCTTATTTCTGAATAAATGATAAAGAATTGGGAAATGAGCATTCAGCTCAGTACAAAAATGTATCTTTCTCAAACATGTGCTCAAACTATACACATAGTGATGGAATGAGTGGTGAGACTAGGAAGTCCTTCATAGTGTCACCACCTCCTTCCTCTCTTTTCTCACTGTACATACCTACTTAACAAGGCGACCCCTAATGTTTTATTTGGTTTGCAAAGTGTGCGACACAGTGCTTAATTTCTAGCTCTCAACAACATAGTAGGGGCGCAAAAAAGTGTCAATCCACTTTGTGACTTGCTTTAACCTTTCTGGGTTGGGCAGAAGAAGAATATGTTAAATTCTTATGCCAGCTTTGAAACAAATATCCATATCCATATTCAGTTTCTGAAGGTCACCAAAAATCCCCTAGTATTTGGACTAGTCACAGAATTAAGTGAAACATTGTGGCCATTAGAGCCCGACCGATCGGCGGGCCGATTTAGTATCGGCCGATATTATGCATTTTCCAAACCATCGGTATCAATGAAATATTCTGGCGAGCAGAGTCGTTTTGACTGTCTTCCCTGTATTTCGTACGCCGCAAGACCGCAGGCGACAGGCAGACCTTTATTATGATGTCGAACACAGAACCCCATTCACAGCTATACTAAGTTAAGTCATGGTACACACACTCTTGAACATTAAGCTAACAGTAACATTGAAAACAACATGGCAGAACCTAGAAAAACACACATGCACCTAAACACAAAAACATGAGCATAACAGGTAGAAATTAACGGCATCCAACGATTGTCCCATGATGCATTGCACTCACACGGCGCAGTCCAAGCGAGCCTCCGCTCCGCTCGCTACAATATTTTAACCATGTCATGAGTGAAAAATGGATTTTTATTTCAAATGAGCGACGCGTTTCGGCATTTACAAATGCCTTTTTCAAGCTCAAAACCACATAAAGTGCGTCAGTGTAAGCTTCTTTCCCACAACTCCTTTAGCGGTCAAACCGATAGAAAAGATTGGAGACAGAGCAAATCACAACTTCCTGCTTCACGAAGGACTCATGTGGCACCGGGGCCAATGAAATCGCTGGAACCGATAACATTGGGCCTCACTTATGCCTGCTTAAAAATTAGTGAGAAGAACCAAAATAGGTCCAAAAAGTGTTGAACATAAATTTATAAATTGAAAATAAATTCACAAATCTTGTAAGCTTAATTAAACTGTGTCAAAACATATAGAAAATGAAGTTTTTACAAATTAAGCTTCAAGGTGAGTAAAGGGACAGATTAAAGTAAACATAAAAACTAAAATCTGGTTATAGATGCTACGAAGTAGGTGGCTTAAACGTATGTGTGTTGATGGCCACAAAGGCCAATTCCATCCTTGTCAAGGGGAGCGCTAACCTTCTCATAACACACCATGTATTGTTTGCGATTTATATTTTGCTGCCGTTATTTATCGGAATTTGTCTCCAGTCTTAGTTCAGTTATATTTATGAAGCTTACCAAGTCTTTTCCTACTGGTAACTTTGATTTGGTTGTTAGTGTTTTTGTTCAAAAACATTTTATACATTTTATCAGAACTTTAATATATTTTGATCTGTTCCACTGTGACAATATTACTTAAATAACTAATGTTAGGGAAATCTGTTAATGTTTTGCTGCGCGTTTCTGAATTTATTTATATATATAAATCCGATATATCGGCCGATTATATATTATGTGTGTGTGTGTGTGTGTGTGTGTGTGTGTGTATATATATATATATATATATATATATATATATATATATACACATACACACACACACACACACATAATATATATATACACACATAATATATAATCGGCCGATATATCAGATTTTTAAATCATCAAGTATCGGTATCGGCCTTCAAAATCCTTTATCGGTCGGGCTCTGGTGGCCATAGATATGATGGACACCTGTGGCCGCCCACAGCCCTTATAATCAGCGCTTTGTTTGCAGTGCATTTTTTGTTCGCTTTACTAATGAGCAAAGAAGTAAACTGCTGGATGAAATGTAACTGGTGCGTAGCCCCGGTTCGTACCGGTGACTACGGCTACGTTCACACTGCAGGCTGAAACGACCCAATTCCGATTTCTTTCGCCCCTATGCGACCTGTCTGATGTTTTCATGACAGTCTGAACGACACAGAACCGATCTTTTCAAATGCGACCCAGGCAACTTGGGTATGTGGACCCAGTTCCGATACGTATCCGATGTTTTTAAATGCGACTTCAGTCTGAACTGCCAGGTCGCATGTATCCGACTTGCACGTCCTTGATACTCGACAAACGTCATAATGCGCCGCCGCAGATGTGTCTCTTCCCGTGACAGAGGATCGAAGGCACTCACAAACATAATCGAAGGTGGATCTGGACATTCAGAAGTAAATTCGGTGTTTGTGAAGCAACTCACATCAGTATCCCAACACTCCTGGCTGCAACTTTGCACCGACACATTTCTTTGTACCGACGTTGCTACCACTGCTCCACAAAACGCCAGAGCTAAAAACCTCGCTCTCCTCCGTTTTCATTTTTTTCTTAAAACGAGAAGATTGTAACTACTGGCTCAGTTGGCAAAATAACTTCAATATGTTTAATATCACCAGAGAATGTCTAATATACCCGTAGACGGGCTCTGATGTCGCTCCACTGTTGATATCCATGTTTAGCTAACAAGTGACGTCATTGACCGTTGAGTACTCTTCTGCGCATGCGGGTCACTTCTGGGTGATTTCACGGCCACACAGGAAATCACATATATAGGTCGCATTTATTTAAAAATGTGAACGACCTTGCAAAAAAATTAGGGCTGTCAAAAATAGTGCACTAACGGCGTTAATGATGTTTTTCGTTAATTACATCAATTTTTTAACTCATTTCACACAGTGTGACAAATTATTCGGGTCCGAAAACAACCTTTTCCTCAGTCTAGGAAATGCAATTCATCTTATACAACACATTACTGCCACCTGCAGGCATAAATCAGTACTCATCACAATAGATACTAGGTATCGGCCGATCCCGAGTACCTTCGTGCTCTTTAGCGTGATGCGTCTTCAGATGTTTGATTAAGTTGCTGGTGTTGAAGCCACTGTAAAGTACTGCCAAACCGCCGACATGATGCGCTAACGTTAGCTAAGTCTAGCTAGCTAACCACTGACATAATGCGCTAGCTAACGTTAGCGTATCATGACGCTCTAGCTAACGTTACCGCATCATGACGCGCTAGCTAACGTTTTAGCGTGTCATGTCGGCGTTAGCTAGCTTGGCTTAGCTAACGTTAGTTAGGCTAGCTCCAGGTGAATAATTCTTCTTCGCCCCTCTAAAACAGCAGCTGCTGATGGCAGCGCAACTTTTTTTAAAGCGGCGAAGAAGAACTGTGTCAGATGTCGGAGCTTTATATATATGTCAATGGAGCTAACCAGTAAATGGATTCCTGTTTCTGTTAAAGTCTTTCTGTTCAATTGAATACTGTAAATTGTACATCCTGATTAAGAGGAATGCCAAAGAGGAAGCAATGGGACATTACAAAGACAAATATTATGGTGTGTAGTATGTTTCAGCTTGATTTAAACCACCATTATTTGGCTGTGTTAATAAACAGACATAATACGAAAATGATTTATATGTGTCCTGTTATTTATCTTTCGGTATGCATTTCAGAAGGAAAAAATGGGTAGAATTCAGGTGGAATTGCAAATGGTGATTAATCATGATTAATCCACTCAAAATCCAGATTCATTTGATTTAAAAATTTTAATTATTTGATAGCCCTTTTTTTCAAAAAATCTGAATTTAGTATTAAGCCCTGCAGTGTGAACGTAGCCTAAGTTCTCAATGAGTGTCAATATGGCCACCCTAACTGAGGTACTTATACCAGGGCTTTGTAACAAAGACAACTTTTAACCGCCACCTCTACACTTCCAGACCGCCAATGGGAACGTGGAGGCGAAGGTGGTGTGTCTGTTCAGGAGGCGGGACATCTCAGGAAACCTCAACACCCTGGCTGACAGCAATGCAAGTGAGTATAAAACCCAAAGCTCCCCTCAGCTCCCTCCTTGTGTCCTCCTGTGTGTTAGCAGGTGCCCCTTTTATTCTGTAAACTGCACCACAGCCTGCGTCTAGTGTTAAAGGAAGAGCATCAGTGACAGTCTTGTCGCCTTGTCATATGATGCACCCAATACTAGATTACAGCCTCACTCACTAATCAATTAGTGGGTGTGTATAAAAAGAACCCCAGACCTCAACTGCAACTTGACCTCTGACAACATGCCTGAGATTCACCAGGAGATCAAAGCGTTGATTATCATGAGTAATATTATCACGTAATACTTCTTACGTGAGTTAAAATAAATTTAGTGAATTATGCTAATTAGTAACCCCCCCCCCCCAATCACCCACTAATTGATTAGTGAGTGAGGCTGTAATCTAGTATTGGGTGCATCATATGAAAAGGCGACAAGACGTTTGTCTTTGCAAAAACGGACAAAGTGGGCTTTACCAAACTGAACGTTGAATGCTTTTCAGCAGTTTCATTTGGCATCAAAACCTGTTGGGCTGTATTTAGATGATGTCCACGTGTCCAGCTTTTTTGTCATGTCCTTCAGCGTTACGAATGCCAGCATCCATAGGTTTTTGATGATTTTGGATCACATTTAAATATGCAGCGGTCCAATGGGATGATCGGTTCAGTGGTTGAGGGGTCGTCCTGATTCAGTTTTCAATTCGTGACTCGTCTTTATAGCTGCTCCTCACTTTGAGTGCGATATCGGATGTTTTTAAACCACTCAGAAACAGCTCTCCGCAAAATGAAAATGACAAAACGGTTCCTTTCTGTAACAGCGACTTTGTCCTTTTTAGCACTGATATCAGCATGTGGTCAGTTATGTTTATGTCGGTTCTGAGTTGTCTTGGGAAGAACTCGTCGCTGAGAGAGACGGTCATAAATATGATCTGTGGAATGCAGGATGGTATCATCATGGATTTAACACTTTACAGACTCAACATCATCATGTGTCGGGCCTTCTGTCCCCTATCCAGCCCATGAGCCCCTCTCTGTCTTGTGTGTGATCAGAGCTGTGGAGGTGGTGCTAATGGCATGCAGACTACTGAAGCCTGATCACACTCACTCATTACCCCCCAACAGCAGCTCCCCCTCCTTGCTCCTGGGCCGCAGTGCTCCAGACAAAGACGTCTGCAACAACACACACCTCAAAAGGATGCATTATGCTCTGTTTTTTTCTTTATTGTGCTCAGCAAAGCTGAAAAGGGATGTAGTGTCTGTTCACTGGTTAGGTGGACATGTGTAAGAGGTGAGGAAATACAAAGATGGTCATGTGCTGTTTCCGCTGCGCTCTTTTAAAGGTTTTTATCATTTAAGATAAAACACCACGCAGTCTACCTCCCAAACATGGCTTTGCCTTAATGGATCTCATAGTCGATGTGTGGCAGAGCAAATTGAACTACATCGACACTTTTGTTTTTAACCCCCCTTGATTACAAATCTGTAAAAAAACGCGTGCACCCACATACCGTTCTGATAATGCTACTTATTGTGTACCAAATGAAAATGCATAGAAGTATAAGTGAATCTTTTGAAAAGGATTGCTTTGAGCAAGGAACGCCGTCCATCTCCTGAGAACTCACTGAATCTTACTTGCATACGTAACGGACAATGTTTACATTTTGAATTGGGTTCAACAGCAAGAAAGCAACCCTTTGTAGACACTTCCTTGTCACACCATCTTTTATTGTTTCACTTGAGGGTCTTTTCTATTTTAACAGCGCTCATGTTTGCCAGGGTCATTTCAAAATGTTCAGTTCCACATCCACACTAACGAGCAACATCTCTGCTAAATTCAGAGTCACCAGAATGAATTAACCTGAGTAGTTTAGTAAAAAATACCTCTGTTGTAGACCGGCATAGTCCAGTGTTTCCCCCAGGTGAGGGTGGTGCAGTGAGTTTGGCTGACCAGGGGGGCGTAAGAAACTGAACTGAACAGGTTGGAGACTCTGGTGCTTTTTGCTGCTGCGAGCGCCACACTGACTTATTAATGTCAGTGTGGAACTTCCGTTGGTGGAAAAATAACAACAAAAATTACCAAAAAATAAATAAATGTAATTGCACATTTTGCAATGGGCGCTCCCCTGTTGTAGTGTTTGGGGAAATGCTGCAGTCCATGTGCTGTGTGTGACTGTCTCATTGAGCATGCTCAGTGTGGCTTTGGGCTGTTCTCATCCTGTTACAGTGATGAAGAAGTGCACCAGCTTCTTCTCTCTGCCGCTGCTTATTTGTTCACTGCCTCACTCTTCTCAATTCCTGCTCCCCTTGTCTTCCTCTTTATTTGAAACACACACACACACACACATGTTATGAATTCTCTTCATAACAAAAAGCCCTTGATCTGTCCCCGAGGGCCACAGCACGCAATGGGTTAATCCTGACTTGCCTTTTGTCTTTGTGTGTGTGTGTGTGTGTCCCTGTGTGTGCGCAGGGAGTTGGGGATACATGTTGGGGGGGATGGGCGCCTCAGGTTTAGTACACAGGGTTTCCTACTTTGTCTAGCAGGGACTAGCTGGACAGGAGGAGAGGGGGGGGGGAGGTTGAGAGGTTAACAGAAAAGGGGTGTGGCTTAAGGTACCGTCCCTCTTGCTCGCTATCTCCCTCTCTCCCCCACCCACCCACCCTGCCCTCACTGACAGGGTTTCCTGTGGCTGAGTGCAGGGGCGGAGACAGCGATATAGTCCCTCCCCTCCAGCTTGAAAACTAACTACTCACCCGCCTGAAATTAGGAATGCGCAATCTAGTGGCCGAACACGCACACACACGCACACACACACACAGCTGCAATGGCGTCATTTTTACATATCCTATTTTCTGGAAACATGTCTTGTGCACGTGGCATTGTTTGACATTAAGTCCTTAATCACAGTGTCTGTAATCCCTGAGCACATTGCAGTGAAGGGAAAAAGACCGGTTGAATTTTTTTGTCTTGTGGAAAAAGTCTTATTTGAAAAATTGCACCATTGACCAACTTCATAATTGGCTTGACAGAGGATTAACATAAAATAGACTGTCATAAGAAGCAAATGTAATGAAGGTATTAGTAAGACATTAACCCGGAGACCAAAAACCGTAAAGGTCATTACACCGTGAGCTGAGCTATACGGTCTAACAGAAGACTGCACTCTTCTAAAAGGTAACCAACTTATTCATGTCAGAACAACCGGACAGGCTGAGAAACTCCCTAATTCATCAAAAATCAGCATTCTTACGCTGACGATCACCATGTAATCTGCTGCTCCATGGGACCTCTATGGAAACCAGCTAATAACTAAGGAAGATGGGGTGGATGCATGCTTTCAATGGACAAACTCCCAAACAACGCTGTTCTTCTACTTTCAGTTTTTGAAACCCTGAAGGGGAAATATGTCACTTTTTTTTCTAGTGGTCCAGACATGAATGTCTCCCATGAAAGTTTCACATCAGTGTAAGCTACAAAAACCAGGGAATGAAATCGGCACCTTTCGCTGCGGCAGGTAAAAATGTCAAGTCCCATGGGACCGTAGTCAAGATTAATATTAATATAATATTAATATTACATGACATAAGTTCATTCTGCAAAGGTGTCACACATGGAAAACAAAACGCTGTTAGATGGAAACGTTCAGTGACCTGTGATTATCTGCTGAGAGAAAAACCACATGTCGTGTCTCTTTCAGTAGCCTGCAGGACGATAGAAAACCGAGCTGTGTTTGTGTTGCAGGAGAATTTGAGGAAGAGTCCAAGCAGCCCACCCCGTCTGAACAACAGAAACACCAGCTCAAACACAGAGAACTCTTCCTGTCTCGACAGTTTGAATCTCTACCTGCTACTCACATACGGTACGTGTCAGATGGTTTTGTATTTTAAATTGAAAGACTTCCTGTTCTACTGTGGTATGTATTGATCTTCAGTGACAGAGGGGCACACGTTTGCGACATATTATTTAACATTTTAGATGGGTACTATAGGGCACTCAGCCCTACTATTCATGCTGTTTTTAACCTTCCTTATTGGGTACACTTGGATGTGATAAGAGGCACAAACGGATCATATCTATCACATTCCAATTATTGACATTTGCCAGAATTGCCTTGCAGTTACCATTAATGGAATGAGAGGACTTTCAATATTTGTAACCTATCAAGTCCCCATTTTGACTGTACTTGTACTATTTACTTAAAAAACATCCGTACTCTACAAATGATCTGTTTGGATCATCCAAGTTCATCAATGTTTGTTTTTCAAGTTGTACCTGAAACTTTTTGGATGTTGATTCCCTGAAGTCCCAATGGTAGTTGAGCCTACGAGTTTAGGATGGGAGCCACATGCACATTTTATTTATATATATATATTTATATATATAATATAAAAAGCAGCAGGGGTATTAAAATGTAAAGAGGTCCGTTAGAGCAGGGCTCCCCAAACTACGATCATATGGACTTTCAAACCTGGCCGTGAATGCATCAGGGCCATTCTCATACTGACCTGGAGGTTCTCATTATGCCTCATGATGGCGTTTCTAAGCATATGACACACTAGTTTACTGCTCCCAGCAGGGAAGTATGAAGTCTGTCTATTCTGCATTAAATGCTCTACTTTCACTCCACTTTTCTCTTTCTTTTTGGTCTCGCACATCATTTAACATTCTGTTCAATGAATGCTCTATTCTGTCCCCAGGGGGAAATGCAACGTCACCCTCCTCAATGAAACCGACGTCTTGTCCGGCTACCTGGAGAAAGAGGTACGGCAACATTGGTTGGTTTTAGTTTTCAGTGAATTTGTTGGTGCTTCCAGCATGCAGCTGTAAGCATTGTATGCGTGTGGGTTCCAGGACTGCTTCTTCTACTCGTTGGTATTCGACCCCGTACAGAAGACCTTACTGGCGGACCAGGGAGAGATCCGGGTGGGCTCCAAGTACCAGGCAGAGATCCCTGACAAGCTAGCTGAGGGTGAGCAGCTCATTTTGAGTTTGACATACCAGGAAAATGCTACACCGTTGAATTTATTTATTTAATATATATATATATATATATACACACACCCTTCCTAAGTTGAACTCAGTTGTTCTTGTTTTTAGGTGAGTCGGACAACCGGATCCAGGAGAAGCTGGAGACCAAAGTGTGGGACCCCAACAACCAGCTCAAAGACCCACAGATAGACCAGTTCCTTGTGGTGGCAAGGTAACGCTCACCTCCCATCTGTCACTCAGTTGCATCATTATCATCATCACTTAACCCTGTTGCCATGAAAACGTCTGACATCCCCAGGCAATGTATGAACTGTCAACAAGTTTGATTCATATTGGACGTGCACTCTGGTTTGGAGGCATTTGTTTAAATGAAGGCCATATACACATTTTCATAATGTTTGATCACAAATGTACATTCGGATGATAATACTACGCTAGTGGTTGGGGGAGGGGCGCAGTTTGATAAAGGAAATGTACTGCAAGTTTGGTTTTGGAGGGAATCCTGCTGCCAATTAAATGGTCCACACACACCATCTAGTGTTCGTGCCGAAACATTCAGCTCCCCACACACCCTCTCACAACATGTCTTATTTCAGGGCTGTGGGAACCTTTGCTCGGGCCCTGGACTGCAGCAGCTCCATCCGACAGCCCAGCCTCCACATGAGTGCAGCTGCAGCCTCCAGAGACATCACACTGGTGAGATGTCTGCCATTATTTTTCCACACAACAATTTGGCCTCAGTGTGTAAAGAATTACATTTTTTAATTCCTTGTTTGGTGAAATTGTCATGCACATTCTGAAGCTTTATATAACTTGTCAGGGTTTGACTACCAACCACGTCAACAACTTCTCTGTTCATAATGTATCATTCTGATGAAGCTTTGCCTTTCCCCTGCCTTCAGTTCCACGCTATGGACACGTTGCAGAAGAACGGCTATGACCTGGCCAAAGCCATGTCCACGCTGGTTCCCCAGGGTGGCCCAGTGCTCTGCCGAGATGAAATGGAGGAGTGGAGCGCCTCGGAGGCCATGCTGTTTGAGGAGGCTCTGGAGAAATACGGCAAGGACTTCAATGACATCCGTCAGGACTTTGTAAGCTTCTTTTATGCTGTGGAAGCATGAAGAGTGATTGAAAGTGATGAGAAATGCAAACATTTAAGATGCTGAAATCAACACCTTAATGTAGGGCAGGCCGATGTGCCCAACATTTCACTGTGCACTATTTCTTTTGGAGTAAACACATTCATTCATTGATGCCAAAAAGGAGCCCTAGTTTGATGTGGAATTGAACTAAACTATGGCATCACGTAGCAATTCCTTTTGTAATCTAAAAATGTCGAATGTACAGTGGTTATTTGCAGAAGGACATGCAATTCAACTGATTAGAAGTTCATCACAAAAATTCATTCTTATTTAAAAGTGCTATGATTGTATTTGGCGTCATAATATACCGTTTACCCAAATCACACATGTCAAACTAGAGGCAGTGGACTTATATTTGGCCCGCAGGATAATATCTAATTACCATAAGAGCTGGCCCGACGGTATATTATAAATGGCAACTGTTCTGTACTGGTCTGGCCCACTTGAAATCAAAAGGGGGCAGGATGTGGCCCCTAACTAAAATTAGTTGTACACCCCTAAATAGAGCTTTACTTATTAAAGCTTAGATGCATGTGACTCAATGCAACCTCACTAGCTTTAGCTCAGCAGACTTTAGCTCAGCAGGACTTCTCACTTGGTGCTAACGGGTAACGTTAGCTAGCTCTCCTTGTGTTTCAACTCAATCCGAGCACTGCTCAATTAGTGGTGCAGCAAACACCGGCGTTGGGGTCCGTGGTGTAAAGAAAGCCTTGATAATCATTTCCATCAATGGTTTTAGTTATAGAGCTGCTGAAGATTCTGGAGGAATTGTTTCAGCCTTAAACTAAGCATATTCTGTTTTAAATCCCTCCTCTTCTTCAGCTGCCTTGGAAGTCTCTTGCCAGTGTGGTCCAGTTCTACTACATGTGGAAGACCACCGACCGCTACATCCAACAGGTAGGTCTGCAGCGAGCCCCCCTAACAGCCCCTCTGGGTTTCACTGCTCTTCTAATTGTTTTCTCTCTCCATTAGAAACGACTAAAGGCAGCGGAGGCAGACAGCAAGCTGAAGCAGGTGTACATTCCCACCTAGTAAGTGTCGTTGTAAATCGCTCCACAAAGTAGCCACTGTCGGTGTGAAGTGCTGTTGGAATAACTCTCCTCTCCTCTTCCAGCACCAAACCCAACCCCAACCAGATCATGGCGCCAGGGAGCAAGCCTGGTATAAACGGGGCAGCAGGCTTCCAGAAAGGCCTTCAGCTGTGAGAGCTGCCACAGTAAGTACGCAATATGGAGGACCCACTTGATGGAGGGGGGGCGGTGGAGGATTGGATAGACTGACTCCAGATTTAGTTTTTAGGAAAGCGACGATCCGAAGAATGTTCAGGACTCGCATATAGCAAAGGTTGTTCATTTCAGCGTGATCGGTAGAGATTAAGCTTCAGCTTAATAGTTTCCGTCTAGGAGACGATAACTTTGTTGATCAACCCTCTCCTAACACCAACACTCCCCCCACCAAACCAGCGGCCCAGTCTCCCCAGTGGTACGCCTGGGGCCCTCCCAACATGCAGTGCAGACTCTGTGCTTCCTGCTGGATCTACTGGAAGAAGTACGGAGGCCTGAAGACGCCCACGCAGCTAGAGGGCGCCGCAAGAGCCGGCTCTGTAAGTCTCTCTCCTCAGCAGTAGTACCGTCCCAACGTTAAGCTTGAGTTCTGTTGTCTTCTAGGAATGACATGTCTTTGTCCTCCGTGCAGGAGTCAGGCCCCCGCGGCCACATGACCCGCCAGGAGGTCCAAGGCATGTCGCCGTTCACCCGCAACGAGGGGCGCGCCAAACTGCTGGCCAAGAACCGGCAGACGTTCATCCTGCAGACCACCAAGCTGACACGCATTGCCCGGCGGGTGTGCGAGGACATACTGCAGCCTCACCGTGCCGCGCGGCGGCCGTACGCCTCCATCAACGCCAACGCTGTCAAAGCTGAGTGTATGTTCAACGCTATTACTGCATGGCAATCAGTGTGTATGTGAGTTCACCGTATGGAAGATGAATTAAAACCACGTTGTGCCTTGTTTGTGTTCAGGTATAATCAGGCTGCCCAAAGCCACAAAAACTCCTCTAAAGACTAAGCTGGTGCCTCGACCGTCTCTCGCCAACATAGTGAAGGATTTAGGTAAGGACCGCAACTTCTCTCAGCATCCAGCTTCTACATTTTGATTGGTTGTTGAGGATGTTGTTGTGTCCCTGCAGCCATCTCAGCGCCTCTGAAATTGAAGGCGTCTAGAGGACCCCCGACACCCATCAACAGGAATCAGGCCAGCCAGCCGCGTGTGAGCCAAAGCCTGCTGGGAAAGCGAGGCTTCGATAGCGTTAGTTTCACACACACACACATACACACCCTCGTCCCTCTTGCGTGTTGCGTTCTTCAAGCTCCAATTTTCTTAAATTTTTGTTTTCTTAAATCAATGTCGTACACCCAATCAAATTGTGCAGTGGTAGGCATCCAAACAATATTTCTGATGACTTATTGTTTGGATGTGAAAAACAAAGGCTGCTGAAAGTTAATATTAGCAGTTTGTAATTCGTTAGATTAAACAGCAGAGGAACAGCAACAACACGACGTCTGCACTAAATCATTCGGGACTGTCTGTTAACTTTTGTTTAAATGGAGAACCCAGGTGAGCCACTCACCCGGTCTGTCATTGGTCCACAGGCTCCCTACCCAGCCAATGGGAGGCCGTACACTTCAGGTATGAGGACCACCTCTCAGTCGGTCATCAAGCGGCAGAAGGTCAGCCAGGGAGAGGCACCCAACCCTGTGGTGTTTGTGGCTACAAAGGACACCAGGTACTTCTTCTTCTTCTTCTTCTACATCACTCAAATGCTACTGTAGAATAGTAAAGAAAGGAGGGCTCTATTTTCAACCACAATGGCCAGTTTTTGTTTTTATCTCCGGGCTCTGAGCCTCTGATTGAAATGTGATAGTGACATGGTCCCCTTTGATGGATGAAGTGAACTCATTATGTCCTGGTGTTCTGTCAACCAGGGCTCTGAGGAAACATCTGACGCAGTCAGAGATGCGCCGGGCAGCGAGGAAACCTCACCTCCTGGTCCGGATCAAACTTCCACAGCCCCCGCGCTCACTGGCCATGCCCCTGCTGTCCTCCAGCACCAGTGAGCCCATCGTCCTGGAGGACTAAAGGGTGGAGGAACATGTGGGACATGGGGGTTGCAGGGGGGTCTGTGCTCAGACCCTGACTCAACAGGCAGCACAGTACACCATACCAGTAGTCTTTTATTTCCCTATTTTCTTTAGTCTTCTGTTACTTCCCAAACGATGTGACACAGATATACAAGCACACACTTATTTGACTGTCCAATTCCATCTCTCACACGCACGCACACACACACGCACACGCACACGCCATGGCACTCACACATCCCTTTGGGCGTTGTAGTATTTTATTCCAGATCCTGAATCAATTTTTTGCTTCCCTCTTTTGATTTTGCCTGTTTTTAAATGTGTAATTTAAATCGAAATGCGTCTCATCCTGAAAACAACGGCGTTAAAACAGACTTTGTTTTTCTTCCCCCATGGCGTCTCTAACTTTGTGTAAATACACGCAGCGTTGAATGAAGCTTGCCGTATGTGAGGAGGAGAGGGAACTGGGGGGGGTCTAATTTGATTTTAAAAATGTCATTCCAGCAGGGACTCATCTGACTGGCTTTTAATCCTGGCCATGCTCGTGTGTACTGGTTATAAGGAGACCCGCTGAGGAGACGTGCTGGGACATGTTGAGCCGTCCTCAGCCCGTCTGAACAGTGTTTGTTGTTTGTAATGGTTCACTTTCAGGGGTTATTACATGCCTCCAGTCCTTTCCACCTCAGTGATAAAAATACTGAGTGAGCACAAAATCAGGTGTGTGTGTGCGTACGTGCGTGTGTGTGTGTGTCTGATGACTGTTGCAGCACATGTCACTTGTACAAAATTGCAAGTGCCATCTTGTTGGGAAACACGAGTGTGATGATCTTAATGACTTCATAAAATAATGCAGATCAAAACTATTAAAGCTGAATGGGCCATCTTCAAATTGCTTTTTAAAAATCAATTAAAACTCCAAACCTATGAACAGATATTCAGTCATCAAAATGGTTGAAGTCACATCACACACCACTTTAACGTTCACGTTAACCTTGAATTATTAATCGCCTTTTTTTTTTTTTAAACTATCCGTAGTTTTTGCTGAACTGATCATAATGCTTCCTTATCCCGACTACACGTCTCACATTAGTTTTGTGCTTGCTTAATATTTCCCCTATTGATTAACCCACTATACTGTCTCCACCGTCTCCACACATTACAGTAGCCGTTTATAAAGGGACATTGCTCTGCTCTTCGGTCTCCTTTTTAGAGCCTTTTATCCGGTTGGAGGAGAGCAGTTGGCTCCCGCACGCGAACATACTGCTGGGAATCCAAGGGCAGAGGGTCACCGCTTCCACCTCGTAGGACGCATCATTGGTAGTTGGAGGAAAACCCAATGAGCGTGGTTACTGTGTGACTCGCCATGATGAGAGAACATATGTATCTAAAAGGAGGAAAAATAACGCAGTTGTGTTACAAAAAGGGCGACGTGTAAATGAGACAATTGGGGTCAAAGATGAAGGAATAACAAGCGTGATAAAGTTTTGGATTCATTTTAACTTGTCGCATAGCCTTGATCCTCTTGTGGTAACGTCTGCCGATGCAGAGCAGAATGGGCAGGCGTGAGGCCGGCGGTCCGTCTTCAGCTCGTCTCTAATGTGCTTTTGTTTTCTTTTGTCCTATTCGGGTTCCCTGTTTGTACTGTTATAAAAGGGTTGGTACCAAAAGCAAGTTGTTAATTGGATAACTGTAATTCCCGTGAATCTCCACAGCATCGAGGGCTTGCACTGGTTTTATAAGCAAGTTTGGTCCCAATGTGGGCTTTGTAAGATTTCTCCAAAAAAGAAATTTGAAGTGTTGAGTTTGTAGCAAATACTAATCTGTGTAAAGACTAAAAGGAGAACTAGCATATTTTAAACCTTTTTTTTGTACTTCCAAAGTGTAATTCTGCTCCATTATTGTGGAGATGGCTCAACCAGGCTACTGTACATGTGATACATTGCTCTCCTTCATGGGGGGGATGATGTCATTTGAACCAGGGGTCACATTCAAAAGAAAGGGGGTGATCATTTTTGTATGATGGGGACAAAACATGCTACAAACTGAAACTTTTTCTCAAGTGTTTTTTATTCCGACGTCTCTGTATCCTTTAATGTATCTTGATAAGAAAATAAAGATTTTTTTTTTCTTTGTGGTCAGTTATGGGCTCTTTGTCCACTGTGTTTCTCTCTGTGTTCACCTCAACATGATATATGCCACTTCAATGTGGTAAATACTGATGAGCTGCTGTCCCAGCCCCCTCTGCTCTAAAGGGCGTTGGTATAGTCCATGATTTCCTGCTGGAATCCTTGATACTGACCCATTATTTCAAAATCTCTAGTTCGTAAACTTTAGACATCAATAAGTTAAAAGAATATTTCAATTTCACTTTGAGTCAGTTCTCATTGCCACATTTCGAAGCACTTCCTCAGACCAAACAATCAAAAAGAGGCGTTGAATAAGCTGTTGACAACTGTATGAATGATTAATGATACTGATTATGGAAGCAGTCCAAATATTTGTGATTGTAATCAATTTTTAGATTAATATCTTGTTTTTTGGGGGGTGAGGGGGAAGTGTCTCTTAATTGAAATCATTTAAATGTTTGTCTGATAAATTGCAGCGCATAAAGAATTCTCTTTAATTTGTCAGTTTTTTATTTGTTTTATACTCTATATATAGAAATGCTTGTCCTTAAAATCCACATCTCAAAACATGAGTTTAAGTGGGTGCTTGCTATCTATTTTTGTTTTTACTTTATCAACATCTTCATGATTCAAATATTCAACACAAAAGATTGAATGACTTCACTGTGATTTAAAATAGGGAATAAAGGGATCAATCCTCTGAATCCCTGGGATACATTTGTAGGTGTGTTTCTGTTGTCGGGTTGACAGAAATATGTCTGTATTTGTACTCTGCTGTTTTCTTATCAGACAATTTTTAATTAGAAGGCTCGTCTGAAGTAGTCCGCCCGAGGTGTTGATTTCAACACCTGAAAATGCGGATGTGTATTGAGCCATGCGATTAGTGTTGCCAACTGCTAGATTTAGCAACTTGACTTTAAAAACGTTTTGACTACCCTAGAACCTAGCAAAACATTGACATATATATTTATAATACACATATATATATATATATATATATATGCACTTTTTAGCAACAAAAGTTGCTAAATATATATATATATATATATATATATATATATATATATATATATATGCACTTTTTTTAGCAACTTTTGTAAAGTGACTAAAATACTAAAATGCACACATTTCCTGTCTCAATGACACAATAACAATATGTGCCCGGTTACAAAAGCAGCAGCAGGAAAGAGATGCCTACACATCATTATCTTAAGTTAAGTTGCTTGTTCATTAAAATAACATGTCTACCTTATTTTTAGCTTGTGGGCTACCTATCATTGTTGATCAGTTTGGTAGCATGTTAACTACCAATGAACTGCGTTGAACTATAATGGTTTAGCATGTGTAGATTTGCTAGTTAATGAGGAAAAGTAATTGTTTAATGTGTAACGTGAAATTGTTCAATAAGTCATATACAATGTGTTGTATTTATATTCTACAAATAAATATGTGATGATGATCAAACCAATCTAAACTAACAAATGTCATATTTTTGCCGACATGGACAGTGGATTTGAGTAACGTTATTCTGTGTTCTACATAATGACGCAGTTTTAGGTTATTACTTAATGACGTCATCACCCAATGGCATCGCAACGTGATTTAGCAACAAATCATCCTGCCTCTAGCAACTATGTGATAAACATCCGCTCCCCCCAATCATCCTGTCCCTGACAGAAACGAATACAAAATTGTGAGCATAAAACGATAACATCGCAGTGTCACACAAACAGCGCGGTATTTTACCCCCAAAACTTTCTGGATGTATTCTATGATTCATCAATTAAAATATTACGGCAATATGGTACAAAAACACCTAACCATAAAACTAAACGTTACTGAGTAGGCCAGTGCCAGACAAACAAATACGCCCCTTGCAAAAAAAACCATACATCTGAGCTAGCATTAGCATTAGCTAACGTTTGCAAGCGCTACACTTCCTATGTCTGTCTACAAGCGCGCTCACTACACTTTGACGGGATTGGTCGCCGGGGTTAGCCACGTGACGTTGCGCTCGGGCACAGCTGATGCTCATTTTCAAGTAGCGTTAGTGGGCGGGAGGTGAGAGCCGGTTTAAAAGACGTGGGGGAGCCTTTAGTCCGCAGCTTGTGACTCCGTAACAGAGCAGCGGAGCAGGGAGCGCGGAGCAGCGGAGCAGGGAGCGCGGAGCAGGGAGCAGCGAGCAGCGAGCAGGGAGCAGCGCGCGAGCCACACTAACGCACTAACACCGCCGTCTCGTCTGCAGAGCAGGCCACGTGCCACTGAGCGCAGCTCCTATCTGCTCGCAGCCATGTTTGAGGTAACGTCAAGACTTTACGTTTGTTCTAAGTGTGTCGACTTTCTTTCGTTTAACTTGTTGGCTTTTCGCATCGGGTAGTTCCGTTCGTTATTACAGTTGCGATTTGAATGTTTTATAATGTATTTAAATTGTATTGTAAATTGTATACAAATGAAGTTGACTAGTACAATAAATTGTTTTCCAATAACTATTGCATGGTGTCGTAAAATATAGCTAGTAAATCACGGTTTCCTTTTCATAAAGGAACCAACAGTTGGTTAGGTTAGGGTCAAATTTACTTTACAATATTTCCCTAACGTAATGTTGGCAGAAATCACCACAATGCACTTGGTGCCACCACACTATTCTGTCTTCCATGGTTTAGTTCTGTAGAGCTGATAAATGGTAGACATCTTTTTTTTTTTTGACCAATCTAATTATAAAGTCGACAGGATTTTTTTTAAGTGAGGGGGGGGGAGAACAAAAAAGATTATTATTCTATGCTCAAACTCTGAACTTTTTTTTCAGACCAGAAGTGATGACCTGTTCCTGCCTTCTTACCAAGATGAGGAGCTCGTGCACAACTTGCTGTCCAATGAGGAGTCTGATGGAAACTGTGTTGACGGGCTCTCTCTGACTGAAGCCTTGCTCCCCCTTGTAGAGCCCTCCACCGCATCCCTACTTCCAATGGCTTGCTCCACCCGCTACAAGACCGAGCTCTGCACCACCTACTCCACCACTGGTTTCTGCAAGTACGCTCAGCGCTGCCAGTTCGCCCACGGCCTACAGGAGCTCCACGTTCCCTTCCGTCACCCAAAGTACAAGACGGAGTTGTGCCGCGGCTTCCACATGACCGGTTACTGCTACTACGGCAGCCGCTGCCTCTTTGTCCACAACGCCGCGGAACAGCGCCCCGCCCTTCGCCGCAGCAGGAACGTCCCCTGTCGCACTTTCCGTTCCTTCGGCGTCTGTCCCTTTGGCACCCGCTGCAACTTCCTGCATGTGGAGGGCGGAGAGGTCAGCAGTGGGTCGCAGTCGCCAGATGTCGCGGATGAGGTGCCAGTTTCCAGTCCTCAGCTCCAACCGTCGCCCAAGGAGTGGAAGCCCCGCGGCGCTCTGTGCCGCACCTTCAGCTCCTTCGGGTTTTGCCTGTACGGCACACGCTGCCGCTTCCAACACGGCCTTCCCAACAAGATTCGAACCTCCGACCAGTCTCCCAGCAGCTCCGGTCTACCTTCCCCCACCTCCCTCTTCACCTCCTCCTCCTCAATGTCGTCTACCTCCTCCTCTCCCCCATCAGCCTCTCCTCTCGCCACACCATCTGCAGAAGCCACGGCCCACAACGCCTTCACCTTTTCCAGTCAGCACCTCAGTGACCTGCTGCTGCCGCTGGCCATCCACCTGCAGCAGCTGGAGAGCAGCAAGGGCCAGGAGATCTGGGACAACCGGGCCATATAAGTGGACGCGTTGGCACTGATCACAAGCTCACTCAAAGCTGCTGTTTTTTTGTTTTTGTTTTTAAATTTGTTTTATGACTTTTTTTAACCCGCCCTTATTGGGGAAATGTATATTTATTTTTTTTCTCATTGAGGTTGTTTGACTTCAGAGCTTGTGTCAGGAGGTCAAGCAGGACTTTGACTGTCAGTTGGCATATTATGCTGTACTAGGCAGTATAGTTTTGGATATGAGGTCAGTTGCTAACATGATTATGTGCAATTTTTTAACTATTGTAAATACTTTATTAATGAAATGTGACCTCGCACTCATGAATAAACTAATTTTAATTTCTAACTGCTAGTTGTCTTTATCTTTTAATGGCTGCAACGTGCCGTGTCTGCTTGCGTGTAAAGTTATTGGGAAATGCCTGGAAGTGCGAATATAGTTGCATGTGTTCAGTGACTGGGTATAGCAAGGGCACTGACTAATTTGTCTTACTGGACATCTCAAAGCTATACTGTAAATAACCTTGCCTTCTATTATCATCCCCCTCTTTAAACTAGCGTTTTGTGTCCAAATCCCTTTTGAAATGGGGTGGTCAGATATGGAGACAGTCCAGAGGCCTGACTCGACTCAATGCACACAGGAAGGGAATAGCTGCCATAATGCGGTTACCTTATTTGAAGTATCCAGGTTATTTATAAAACTAAAGAACACTTTTCAATATCCCCACTCTTCCAGGGTCATCAAAGCGGACCCAACATATTGCCCAATTAAATGGCCGCTTGTGAGTCGGCACCGGAAAAGGCGGGACATAAGCCTCTTCAACATCAGTGGACTGACTCCGGCAGCATGAGACCGGACCTTTGCGTTTAATAATTTCGCTTTGATTAAAAAGTAAAAAACGTTTTACGCATTGTCCCGTATTCTGTTGAATCAAGTGTCGTACTAAAAAAATAAACACAATGCGCTTTTCGATGTCGCCTTATTTTGAAGGGTGTAACGGATGTTTGTCGTTTATCATGCGCTATAGCGTGACAGTGTTGATCGGACTCACTCCTGTTGGAACTAACGTACGCTGATGCAAACGTTCCCTGACTGATACTCGACCTGCAGCCACTGAAGCTATAAAGGTAAACGTCTGGTTCTATTAGCGATGCTGCCGAAGCGTTTACTCTGTCGGTACACAGGCAGCTTAAGCTAGTAACGTTAGCATCCTATGTGATTGTAGCTGGCTGCAACCGTCAGCGTAATGGATCAGGCTGGTAACCTTACTTGCGTCTCACTATATTGTACTAACGTTTCTAGTTTTATCCTAAATAACGCAATTATATATTTCAATTCATCTAACGTAAAGTATTTACTTCATCAGTAGTCGCTTCCGAATAGTTTGTCCCAGCTGATAGACGGAACCCATATTTCTTTTTGGTAGCACGAGTTCCTGAAGGCGGTAATTGGATGGTTCTCTACGAACCAATAGGATCTCCACTTTAGATCACCAGTTGTTCCCCGTCAGCTCGTCTTCATGTCCGTGTGATGTAAAAGCCCTTGCATTCCCCCTCAGGCGGCAGCATGGCGGACCGGGACGAGCGCCGCTTCGCCGAGGTTTCCCGGGACTCCGTCAAACTCATGGCCGAGAGTGCGGGTGTGGAGCTGGTCGACGACGTGGCGGCGCTGCTGGCCGAGGACGTGTGTTACCGGCTCCGGGAGGCCACGCAGGTCCTTGTCGTTAAAGTCACCCTCTTCTATTTGAACCATTGTGTAAGAGCAGAGTTGACTGCCTGGTTCTGGTTCCATCACAGAGCAGCTCTCAGTTCATGAGACACGCCAAGCGGAGGAAGCTGACGGTGGAGGACTTCAACAGAGCGATGCGCTGGAGCAAGGTGGAGGTGAGCCGGTCGGCGGTGTGATGTGACGAGGACGCTGCCTCCAGCTTCTTTACGGCCTTGTCCTCGTCAGGCTGTGTGCGGCTACGGGGCCCAGGATGCTCTGCCCTTCTGCCCGGCCAAAGAAGGGGAGCTGTTCTTCATCGAGGATCGGGACATCAACCTGGTGGAGTTGGCGCTGGCCACCAACATCCCCAAAGGCTGCGCTGAGACCATGGTGCGAGGTACGATCCCCCAGCATCGCCACACTATTCACACACGTATCCAACTTTACTAATCACTGTTCTCCTCTCCTGCTGCGGCCAGTAAACGTGTCTTACCTGGATGGGAAAGGCAACCTGGATCCTCAGGGAACCGGTAAGACTCGCCCTAGTTACAGGAAACCAGTGGGAAGTGGCAAAACGGCGTTCTTCCCCGAGTCAAATCCTCTTCGATTTCGCTGTGGTGCAAGCTCACATGGATGAATCCCAATGTGGTTCAATTTGAAGTCTTTTGGATACCGAGCATGCATGTAGAACAATCCTAATCCAACCCGATCACTACATGCTCACCAGCCACTTAAAAGGTTAGGATTTTCCACCGAATACGTTTGAGGGGTGTGTAGGTCAGTGAAGGCCTGTTAAGTCCCTTCTTCATTGTCATGAATCAACCTGTAGCCCCCTGGTTGTAGCCAAAGCACGGGGGTATCCGTTTGACCCTGATGCCGGAGTTTAGCATTTAGAAGCGACTGTTGCATGGTCCCAGTTCCCACAGCGGTGCAGTCTCTGTCGGAGGACCTGCTGAAGTACTACCAGCAGATCACCCGGGCCATCCTGGGAGAGGACCCCCACCTCATGAAGGTAAACGGCCGCCGGGTCCGTGTCAGTCCGGTGAAGAGCTGGCTCTGCTCCAACCTTTTTTCTTCTGCGTGTCGCAGGTGGCTCTGCTGGACCTCCAGTCCAACTCCAAGATCGCTGCCCTCCTGCCGTACTTCGTTTACGTCATCAGCGGGGTAGGTGTGTCCACTGAGATGGTGACTGTAGGAAATGTCCTGTTAATGTGATTTTCCTGAAGTAGATGAATACAATGCACACAGGTGAAGTCGGTGAGCCACGACCTGGAGCAGCTCAACCGGCTCCTCCACATGGTGAAGAGCCTGGTGCAGAACCCCTACCTGTACCTGGGCTCCTACGTGCGCAGCCTGGTCTCCAGCGTCATGTACTGCATCCTGGAGCCGCTGGCCGCCTCCATCAACCCGCTCAACGACCACTGGACCCTGCGGGACTACGCGGCGCTGCTCCTCAGCCACATCTTCTGGTGAGCAGCACGCACACGGCACACCACTGCTTCACAGGGTTCAGGCGACCACGTTGGTGCCACACAGGGACACTCAAACGTGTATGTAAGAAACCCTCAGATCGGCACACGAAAAACTGCCCCAAGAAATAAAAACCCCATTGATGGGGGAAAAGGGGAAGAAACCTGAGGGAGAACATCAGGGTAGGGATCCGTCTCCCAGGATGGAGCGACTGCGATGAGGGTCACGTGTACAGAATGAACAACTGCGTTTAATCCCTAACTGTTAGGAGTTTAAACTTCTCAACTTTGAGGATTTTTTGCTTTACTCATGTGATAATGCATGGACCGTCTCTGCATTGTCAATCTCACTATCTTCTCCAATTGTTTCTGTAGACAATTTATTTCTCGGGTGGGAAAATGTGAAAATAATGAGTTGCAGCAGAATAGGAATCACTCGCTTCTTCCAGTGATTTATGTTGGGCCTAAATCATCCCTGGATCCATTTTTTCTAATAAGCCAGCGTGACTTTGTGCTGTCTGTTTGATTGAAAACATCATGGACATTATTCTTTCATGAGTTAGCTTTGCAGCTGAAAATACAAATAATTCCTGTTGCACAACAGCCGACATTTTGGCATTCTTGGTCTGTCCACACATCCAGCAGACGGGGAGCGGACGTTGGCCTTCATGGGAGACGAGTTTCAGTCCGTCTGTTTGTCTCTCTAGGACTCACGGGGACCTAGTGAGCGGCCTCTACCATCAGATCCTGCTGTCCCTGCAGAAGGTTCTGTCCGACCCGGTGAGGCCGCTGTGCTCCCACTATGGAGCCGTGGTGGGGCTCCACGCTCTGGGCTGGAAGGTGTGTGACTGTCTCTACGCTAACGGATACGTGCTACGTCTGTCTGTAGCTGGGTTAATGGCTTCTAACAGACCTTGCTGTGAATCACGTCTGCGTGGACTTCAGGTCTCTTTAATTACCTGTGTGTGTGTGTGTGTGTGTGTGTGTGTGTGTGTGTGTGTGTGTGTGTTGGCAGGCTGTAGAGAGAGTGCTGTTTCCACACCTTCCCGCCTACTGGGCCAACCTCCAGGCCGTGCTGGACGACTACTCGGTTTCCAATGCTCAGGTCAAAGCAGACGGACACAAGGTGTACGGAGCCATACTGGTCAGTACTGCAGGCCTCTGGTCCTTGAAATGAAATGGTGCAACATGAGATGAGTGGACGCGTCCTCCCCCCATCATTTTATGAAACTCCTGTCCCACTCCATTATCATCCATATCCTTGTGGAAACAGCTGGGTTTCTTTGTTTTTTCACGCGCTCTTCATCGTATACAGTAAAGTACAAAAAACTGTTCCACTGTATTTTAACTGATTGAGTTCGAGGCATCAACCCCACTCTCGGCGAGAACAAACCCTCACAACAATGTTGTCCCCTCTTCCTTTCATTGGAACCGCATTGTATTACCAAGATCATGCAAGTTGTGTCTCGTTATGTCGGGTCCGTATCCCGTGGTTTCTGTCCTCGGAACTCTACATTTATAGAAGGGCTGGTCGGGTAATCCTGCTACAAACGAAGCGTTTGTGCTTACAGACGGAACGGTAACTTGTGTCTTATATTCTTGTAAGGAAATACTCCGCGTCAGGGCCGGCGCTAGCCATTTGGGTGCCCTACGCACAAATGTTTGGTGGTGCCCCCCCCAACCAACCAACGAACCAACCAACAACCACCACCACCAAAGGAATAACTGCAACACTGCTTTCTATCATCTCAGAAATATTTCTAAAGTTAGACGCTTTATGTCACAGTCAGACTCTGAAAAGCTTGTTCATGCTTTTGTTACCAGTAGAATTGATTGATTGCAACGCACCTTTTGCTGAACAACAAAGAAAGTGTTAAATCCTTTTTATTCAGAATGCTGCAGTCTTAACCAAGAGCAAAAGGTTTGAGCACCTCACTCCTGTCTCAGCCTCACTTCACTGGCTTCCAGTAAAACTGAGAATGGATTTTAAAACACTACTACACTTGTTTTTAACGCTTTGAAGGACCTTGCTCCCCTTATGTGGTTGACATGCTGACTAAATACACTCCGGTGAGATCCCTTAGATCATCATGTAACAAAGCTCTTCTCACTGTAAACCAGCTTATGGTTCTTTCAGTCACTGTGGTCCTGAGCTCTGCAACGCTTCACCAGTGGAACTGATGTCCATCACAACAGGGTCTTCTTTTAAAATTACACTTAAGACACATCTTTTTGCACAAGCTTTACGTTCTGGTCAGTTGTTTTTTATATTTTCTTTTTATACTGACAGCATTATTTTGTATGTTTTATTATGTATTGTGTGCATTTCTTGTTGCATTGCCTGTTTCGGGGGGCTCCGTAGCCCAGGACCCGGCTCTTTAAGCTGCTGTGAGTGATGGCCTGTTACTTTTGTATTGGTTTAGCATATTAACATGCTTTTGATATATTTTATTTGTTATTTATACCAGTAGCCTGCTGTGGTGATTTTCCACGTCCCAGATGTTTTGGTGCCCCCCCAGGCACTTGGTGCCCTACGCGCAGTGCGTGATGTGCGTGTGCGGAGCGCCGGCGCTGCTCCGCGTGGCCTCAGAACAGCGTCTCGTATCATTCACACCCATGAGATTGAGTCCTCTTGGCGTCCTGCAGGTGGCAGTGGAGCGTCTGCTGAAGATGAAGGCTCTGTCTCTGTCCCAGCCTGCCGAGGGAGTCTGCGGCGGGCAGCTGGGTTCTGCTTTGGGTGGCAGGGTGAGCTCCCCCGGCCTCAGCCCCCCCCCAGAGCCCCTGTCGGAGGCCGCCCTGGGCATCGCCAGCCACCTGCAGGCGGGCGGGGCCGGCTGTCCCTGGGAGGAGTGGACGCCGGTCCCTCTCCCCGCCATGTATTGTGAGCTGTACTCCTTCTTTGGTGACAGCCTGGCGGTCCGGTTCAGCACGGGGCCTGGGCTTTGGCAGCTACGCCGCCTGGGCCCCGTCACGGCACGCTGATACCAGGAAGGAACCCTATGTCTCCGCCTCCAACCCGGACACCACCCGGAAGATGCCTCAGCTGACTGCCAACCTCAACATCAGCCCCAGGCAAGATGGGAGTCCTCGCACGGACCCGCCCCCGCCCAGCCTGGCAGCTACTGGTCCAGGAAGGTAAGCGAACCCTTTCCATAGACTAAACCATTCGGTTGGTGTTTGAAGAAGCGACGGTTCCTGACTTTTAATCTCTCTTCAGGTCGCTGGCTCGCTGCTCTTCCTCCTCGTCCTCCTCTGTGCAGCGCTCCAGATCTTCCTCGTCCCGTCCGGGCCAGCGCTCAACCGGCCCGTCTCGCGACATTTTCCCCAAAGCTCGCTTCACCCCCCCTCAAGTGGGACTTCCTGTGTTTGCCTTCCTCATTGGCGGGCGGCAAATGGGCCGCCGTTGCCAGGGGCGTCGGGCCTTCCAGACCACTTTTGCCCCGACTCCACCCATTTCTGCCGTCCCACCACGAGCCTACGCCCACAAACTGCCCGTCATTGGCAGGGTGGGCAAACCGGTGCGCCGCTGGGCGTGTTCCCATTACTCCCTCCATCTGCCCCTCTAGAGACCTTCTCCTGCGGGCCCCCTACCCTTCAGGACGGGACTTTACTCTTTGAAAATCATAATGACACAAGAGATGTGTTCGTAACGGATACTGCCATATAGTCTTTTTAGTAACTAACAATTATCATTTTTACTTTTGTTAGATCATACATTTCGTAATAAATAAAGTAAATTACAATATGAAGACATTTAGTTTTGTCTGCTTGAAAGTGAAACATTCTCTTTTTTTTTTGTGTATCATCGTGTTTGAGACACAATATAAAATATTCATTCATCTGAAAGACATCGGTCAGCTAATAATTGGATCTCTATGTTCGTCTGAGTAAAAGGGGAATCCGGCTGTTTCCAGTGGATGCGGTTGAACCTCTGCAGCACTATTTGGTGTGCTCACGCTCAGGAGACCTGACTATGGGACAGAGGTTTGCAGTCCCTGGCCCAAATGTTTTTTTTCTCTGGGTAATGTGACCTCTGAGGACCAATGGTCAGGACTTTGGCATCTTTGACGTTTTTTGCTGAATAAAATGTACGGTTTCAAAACTCAAACATAATTCTCATTTTATTTTTTTTTTGTCCACAAGCCGGCCTGCTCTGTATCATTCACAAATGTTTTGGATGGATCCCTACCATTTGATTGGCCCTGTGCCTCCGACCTGCCTGGGGGGGTTATGACTCAATGAGCCCGGTCACTTCTACATAGAACAGTCGCTTTGGTGCTTTGAGTCACCTTTCTGTGTCTCTTAATGCTTCTCCAGAGTCTCTGTAGTTACTTGTGTGTCACCAGTGATTTATGTCTCTAGTTGTCTCTTCGTGTCTCCTTTCTAGTTGGTTTCTGTGTGGTCATTTTGAGTCTCTTGCTGGGTATGTTTCTCTTTGAGGCACATTTTGTGAAGAGCAGGTGGAATCCTGACCCTTTGGGCCCGTCTGGTAATCCACCCAGGGTGAACCGCTCCACCTCTCTAAATACTTAAAGCCCAACCAGCTCTCAGTGTCTGGTTGCAGTCTGGAGAGGAAGCCAGCAATGGCCCGGCTAGTGTCTTCTCTGGGACTGCTGTGCCAGCTCAATGCTTTCGCCGCGCTGCTTCTCTGCTACGTGCTCTTCCTCCTGCTGGGGGGCCTGGTGTTCACCAGCGTGGAGAAGCCAGTGGAGAAGGAGCCGAGGGCCGAGGTGGCAGAGCTGCGCCGCTCCTTCCTGCGTGAGAACCCGTGTGTGCGGGAGAGCGAGCTGCGGGAGCTGCTGGGAAAGGCTTCCTCTGCTCACCACGGCAACGAGAGGCCACATGACTTCACGTCATCGCTCTACTTTGTCATCGCCACGCTGACCACCATGGGTAAGAAGCTCTCATGAGGTGGGAATATGTTCATGTTGATCGTGGTCATTATCACACATTCTAATGATTTGTAATCACTTGGTAACGATGTGAAGGAGCAGATGCTCTCATTGGTAAACTATGTTAGCAGCACTAACCTTTGCAACGTTGTGTTCTACGTCTACATTCTTCCCCCTTTCCCTCAGGTTCGGACTCTTACACCCCCAGATCAGACGAGGCCAAGCTCTTCTGTATCTTCTACTGCACCCTGGGGATCCCCCTCACCCTGTTGCTCCTCACCCTCGTCTCCAACCTCCTGCTCCCTGTGGTCACCCACGCTCCCGTCCGCCACCTGCACACGCACTGGGGTCTGCCCCACTGCCAGGCCGCCCTGGTCCACGCCGGCCTCCTCGGTGTGCTCGTCCTCTCCCTCCTCTTCGTCCCCCCCTCCCTCCTGGTCTGTGCGCTGGAGCCCGGCTGGAGCTTCCTGGATGCTCTTTTCTTCTGCTTTGTGGTCCTGAGCACCGTCGGCCAGGGAGGAAACTCTCTGGGGAGAAACTGGAGCCCTTCAGCCAAGGAGACACTCCGACTGCTCACCACATGTAGGTGCAGCCTTATGCGAGTGTTCATAGGGGGGCATTTAGGGCAGCACCCTGCTCCCACTCTGTGGTTTGGGTTAAATAATTTCCCTACATGGGGTAAATAAGGGGTTCTTTCTTTCTTCATCAGTGCCCAAAAATGCAAAGATACATTTTAAGAATAATAATTTGCTCTATGTAATGTGACGGCTGTTTTATTTATTGGCTGTTTTATTTTTTTCTGCACATTCAAGTGTTTGAAACATCTAATGGAACAGTTTCTCCTCCGCAGGTTACCTGTTGGTGGGCCTGGTGGTGATCACTACCTTCAAGGAAACTGTCCTGCAGGTTCCCCGGGTCTCTGCGGTGATGAGGCTCTTCTCTGGTCCGCAGTATGCAGAAGTGGAGGGTGTCCATCTCAGTGAAATGACACTTACTGAGGAAAGCTGTGAGGAGGAGCCTCAGTACTCCCAGTCCATCTGCACCGTCTCCTCCACACCGCGCCGTCACACACGGAGCCCCCTGACCTTCACCGCCGCACCCCAGACACGGCCTTCTGGGCTCCGCTGCATTCATTGACTGTGTTTAGCCACACGGAGGCAGTAGAACTAGCTAAGAATATATATAATATATAATATATAATATCTAATGGCTCCTTTTACAGTGGCTGAGCAACCACCACTTCTACACGGCTTGTTGAATCGCATGTTCTCTGATGATAAAACCAGAAAACGGACTGGTTTCTCTTATTTCACACTTAGTGGGTTGGTAGGCATTCCAGACTCCCAGATGTGTGCACAAGCACTGCAACTGAATTTCTCATGATATTGTAGGTAGCAGGTACCACAACTAACTAATGCACAGCTGCAACTGTGGTAAGGACTTTGTACATTGGTATTAATGCGTTTGGACGTCAGATAAAAGGGTCTGGTATTCTAGCACATGTCCTCTAACTCAGTAAATAGAAGTGCTAAGTTAATACACGCCCAGGAGCTTGTGTTTTGTTTGTTTTGTGTGTGTCAGGTGTGTTGACTTCATCTTAACCTCCAAATGAAGTGGTTTGTACTATCTGGATTCACATGGTCATCTTTCAATGGAAGGGCCGGGGCTGCAATCCCTGCCGGCGCGTCGCCGTCGGTACGGCGTGCTAACAAATGTTAGCTGCTGATGGATAGCTGTCACTGTGTATGGTACATCCTGTCATCAGTGTATGAATAGGTGTTAATGGGTGAATAAAGACATGCAGTGTTAAAGAGCTTTGAGTGGAAACTCATATTTTATACCTCTCCATTTTTGTTTTACTTTCAAGCTTGTGTTCTTTGGAACCAGCTGATGCTGAGTTAAGTGACATTGTGTGTTCAATTAATGGAGTTATGGATGAAAATACAGCATCAGAAATCCCCTTAAAAGCCCAAATGCTGCTGATTGACCTTCCTCACTCTTCTCCACAGACACATGTTGAGGTATAGCTTCTGCCTAATGAGCCGTCCAGCTGAAGGTGCGGCCGGGACAGAGGCCTGTTGTGTGTTTGTAAGGACAGAGGACTGTGGGAGGGACCCACCATGAATCTGAGCTTGTGCCGAGCACTGCCAGCCCTCGCCCCCCCGGCCACACACACTTCCCGTGTTTGTCACCAATCATGTAAATTCCCCTCCTTGTCCTGTCAAGTCTATATATTTAGGTTTATTTAGGAAGTTATGTTTCCTAATAGTGTGTTTAATCAAGTAAATATACATGCTATATTAACGGCACTGTTGAAATTATTCAGTGAAGGCCGTTAATTCTAAAAACTTTTTAAATATTAACTTTGAATGTGAAAAGTGAGCACCTGAGGGCTGCCGATATCAGACTCAATAAATTGTACCCGACCCTGAAAATTACACCATAAAACACATAATAATAAAGGTTTTTGAACTAGATTTTTCCATCAGGAAGCTGCCCAAAGATGGGTCAACAGGTTAAGGGTAAAACCTACGCTAAGCGTTTCTCCCTGAGCGAGACGCCGCCCACCTGTCAGTCACACTTTGTAAATCATGAGTAACAGCTGCAAACCAGCTTAGCAGGGGGAGGTTTTAATAAGAGAACGTATGGATTTGTAGTAGTTCCAGGTAACGGGGGGACGTGGTGGGGGTGTGCTTCTAGCTGAGTCACATTTCTGTGCCTTCTTTGTCCTCTTCAGTCTGCAGCGTGTTGCTGAGACAGAGACATGTGACGGCTGCTCATCAGAGCTGAGACAAACACGGTGTCAAATGCCTCCAACAACTGTTGTCCCCGGCCACGGCCCGGTCACATGACCAACACCACGCTGCTAACCGTAACAGTAGCACTGTTAGCTCCCTGCTAATGCTGCCGCTAGCTGCTAATTGGATATTTGGTGATGAATTGGTTTCAAAATGTACCAAGCAAAAGGGAATACTGTACATCGCTCTAAAAGCAAGCTGATGGTGCTTTTTGTGTACTGTATTCAAATGTACCAGTCCCAACTTATTCATGTAGTAGTGGAGGCAAAAACAATAGTAGTTTTCATTAGATGAACCGTAGTGAGTGGAGTTTATGTGTTATTGACCAGCTGAAATGTCAGTTGTCATTGGGAGCATGCGGCCCTCCCTACCTACTGATTGGCTCAGCAGGTTTCTGACGGGAGCAAGGGAGGAAGTCAGGCTACACATTGTAGTGTGCAACGTATTCCGCTTGAGGAAGTGCTTGCCGTATTCAAACATGAAAACCCATATTTATGTCCTTTGATGCCCATGTGTTCATCTATGTACGTATATGTATGTTCAAAGGTCACACATGTGACTGTGCCCTAGATTGTTGTCACATAGCTGCAGGGATAGCAAAATGCTCCTGTGACCTTCATAATGTTGTGTGTAATATTGAGACGGCAACCGGCTCTTGCTGCCTGTTGGCGTCTCTGTGATTCTGACGGACAGCTCACAGGTGTTTGGCTTATCCAGGCTATATTTACAAAGGTCAGAGAGGGAGTGGTGAGGCACGGTCCGGGCAGGGATCTGATTACTTCACCAATGGTAGCTACATCTCAAGAACATGTTCCCACCTTGAAAGAAAGCTTTTGGCTTGTGTAATGGTCAAAATGTACACTCAGAAATATTGCGTTCCCTGGACTTCAGAACAGGGTGCAGACCAGGTGGTGGCTGGCATGCGGACAGGAAGTGGGTTGTTCAAACATAAATGTATCTCATCGTTGCCTCTGATTTTGAAAGATAAAAGTGGCCTTGTCTGTTATGTCTAAGAGCATTCCCTGATCAGCAAGAACCAGCAAATGCAATTCCAGGAATAGTTTCAGATAAACTTGTCAAAACAACAACTTGAACAAAGAAATGCTATTCCAAAAATGTTCTCCTGGAGGCACCTAACTCAACATAACCTGTTCATGGATTTTTAGGAATATTATTTTTAAATGACTTTTTTCTGCTCTTTATGCTCTATTTCTTAAACGCAGTTGTATGTTTTGAAAGGTAACCTCAACTTTTTAGTCAAATATCCAGGAGCTGTTTTTGATGCTTCCTTTAAACATTCAGGAATTCACAGTCACTATATCAAAGAATAGCATTAATATTCTTTGTCCCTATATTTGATCCATTCAGATTATTTGAATTTACTTCTGTCAAGTCAAAGTATTCCTGTGTTGAGTGCTGAGTTTGTGTACAGTTTATAACAGAGTCTTCTTGCATGTATTGTTTGCAGATCCCAGACGAGGTGTGTCGTCCCTTCATACAGAGTAACTGGATACTAACACTGCAGCTGTGGAAATGAATCGTTATTGTACTCTGTGATAATATCAGGACTTGTAGTGAGAACAACTAGGAGACCATACAGCTTCCTTTGGCAACTTGAAAACAAAAGTCCCCTTTATGTGAGGTATGATTACGAAGAATAATGTCCTTTTCCTTCCCCTTTAATTTACTGAATGTTTGAAAGCGGATAAGACCACATTGAGAGACGGATGCACTTATATCAAGATCTCAGATGCTAAAAGACAAACTTATCTTTATATCAGTGAAATCAGAAAATGATTCTAGTTTTAAGGCTTGTTTAAGCTTTACTTAAATAATGTGATGTGGATGTGACCATTTAACCTGTCTGAACTGGACTGTCGCATATGCTGTATGATTCATGGGCTAATCTCAATGTGTGGCAGAATTGAGGAAATCCTGCACATATACAGTAACAGATTGCAACGTGTAGAAACAGGTTTCCTCCATTCATATGTAATCTATTACTTTAAAGCTGTACTCATCAATATTCCTATTCTGACAAAAAAGCCTCATGCCAAGAAGTATACAGCATTCACATTAGAGGGAGGCCTCATTCTGTGATCCTATGAATAGACATTGAGAATATAATCAGGATGCTGTATGATATCCAAGCATGAACGCTGGATATAAGATCTAACTTTTATCATTTAGGTTGTTAATCAGTCTTTGTGTTCTACATTATATTCCCAGCTGCTCATGTCAGCAACAGGTTATAAATAGACTGTGGGCTAAACAGAGGGGGACTCATAACACGGGAAACTTTCTGACACGCACACACACACACACCCTGTAATATATATTTTGCAGTCAGCCCTTGATAATATCTCTAAACACAGCATCACGGGAACTCTGTAATCATCGTTTGGGTCATCTCGGGACTGTTAGTGTGGGACTGCATGGCCTACATATTAAACCTTTATATACTAGCCCTTATTTCTATGCTTTAAATAACTTCATCTTAAGGAGTACTCATCAATAACATCCCATAAATGTCGTTATTTGATTTTCCAGCAGAATTCAGAATCCAAAAATTCTGGTCTTTTCTGATCCTAGTTGATCTTGTTGTTATTTGACGGCTCAATTCTTAAACCGTACCAAGAATTCTGTACTCTTCACACAAAAAGCACTCTTCTATCTCTCTAAATGTAATATTTACAATATTTCATATGCTGCTTCCAGTAATACTTCACCCGATTTTAAAATAATACTGGCGAACCAAATACATGTATGAATGCTTTTGTTTCCCTTGAACTTTATTTGTGGTAGTGGGTTGATACCATTGGGACATGATTTACACCTCTGTTAATCTAAGAGCAAAATAAATCATTTTGCAACACCAGGGACAATTTTCATTCAAAACATGCTTTATTTTGAAAGTCTTTCTCTTCGGCTTCCGCTTTCTCCGGCCTCGCCTGACGCTGGCTTGCTAGGCGTGTTAGTTCTTCAGCCCGCACAGGAGTGAGGCACCGGGGAGCAGTGAGCTGTCAGGCAGCAGGTGGACTTTCTCGGTCTCTTCTCCCGGGTGGAGCCCAGCGGAGGGAGCCGCCAGCGGGATACACGCTTCCGCCCCCGTAGTCACGTTTGTCCATCGCGTCCTTCAGATACTTATCTGAGCAGCCATGACTTCGGTGTGGAAGCGGCTTCAGCGGGCTGGAAAGAAGGCGTCCAAGTTCCAGTTTGTAGCCTCCTTCCAGGAGCTGATGATAGAATGCACGGATAAATGGTGAGTGGCTTTTATGACACTTGTAATCAACGTGTTAGTTAACGGTAGTAGGGTGGATGTGTGCTGCATTTCTCTTATCAAGGCTACCATATATTGTTATTCAAAGCTGAATCACCAAAGTCGTGTGCGCCACAGGAGAAATGCAGCATTGATGTGGAAATACATTAACTTATTACATGTCCAGTTTGTTATTATCGTAGTATTACAACTGTTTCTAAAAGTTGACATCGATGTATTCCCTTGTGTTGAATAAAACACACCCGTTCCCTCGGAGGCTCTACTGCCAGTAGTGTGAAGCACAACACGGTGTCACTTCCGCGTCTGCTTATTAATGCGCGTTATTAGCGGGTTAAATGGTTATATGGCGTCATGGTAACCAGAGCAGCCCGAGTGGAGCTCAGGACAACACCTGCTTGTTGAAGGTACTGAGTCCGTGTCCGGTGTGCAGGTGGAGAAAGGATGGGTGTGACCCACACCTCCAGAACCAGCACAGCTGAAGCCGAACATGTCAAACAGTGACGTCACAAATTGAGTTCCGTTCTCCACCGCCCCCCCACCAATGACAGGTTTCTCACTTGTCACCACGTGGACTTGTAGGGAGGCCCTGGGGAAAACTAGCATTGCTCCGGTTTAGTACCAGCCTGGGTTTTCCCAGCCTGCCTTGCGCGCGCGATTTATTTCGCGCTGCAAGACATTTGAGAATGAGATGGGGTACGATGTTAGCCAGGCTAGTTTAGTACTATTTTTGCCAGGTGTTTTTTTGTGGTTTCATTTTTTATTTAAGGTATTAACTTTAGTGGTGTGAAAACAAAACAGAATACAAAACTGTAGTTAATTAAATCAGGTAGAACTAGGGCATAAACTGCATGTAAGTAGCATTCACACAGGACGCAATGAAAAACCTACAGCGCTGTGGTACCTGTCAGTCACAGTGTCCCGGTCCTAAGTCATGCCCAGCTTTATAGTCTATATTTGACTCTAAATGGACTAAATTTAACTAAATCTACTAAATTTTTCACAATGTAATATTGAGGACTTGGAAGTAGATATTGAGAGCCTAAAAAATTTCTAAATGTCTCTTCCATTTAATAGATTAAATGGGTACATCTGGAATACTGATGGGAGAACGAGTCTGAAAGAACTCTCTCGTTGTTGGTCTTCGCTCTGTCTGCGTCGGTCTTGGCACTGCAGCCGTTCCATTAATACCATTCCCATTACTCGGGGTGCAGTCATCGTGTGTAATCCTCCAGCTTTGGCTTGTATGGTGGCCCACCTTTCCTGTCCCTCCGTTATGTACCATCCAAGAAGTATCCCACACACTGAACCAGTACCAACATGATTTAGAAATCAAACAGATGCTGTCGTGCCTGTGCAGAGACCAAAACAGGAGACCTAAAAGCTGTGCTCACATACCCATGATACTACATGTTTCCTCTTGTTTCTCTCATTTGGGCAGAAACCAAAGTGTGAATCAATTCTTAGTGGTTTGAAATGCTGGACCTATATCTGGTTTTGGTTGTTGTTTTCAACAGTGTATTTATTCACACTCGGTCTCTGGCTATGTTTTTTCCGTTGCCTCAGTAGGTGCATGGGTTTGGGTTTTTGTCTCAGCACAGGCACAGTAATACCAAATATGGAACCCTCACTGTATTGTGTAGCACTATATGATACCCAGGAAGCGGCTCAAGGTAACTTCCCCCTGCAACAACCTCCAGGCGCAGGGAAGCCATTGCTTCATCTTCTAAGACTCGCTACTGACCAGTAGTCGGCTCCTCTGACTCCCAGATATAAGAAATCACTTTGTATAGAAGTCGATAAGACGATCTGTCTCTCTTGAGTTATACCCTCATTAAACAATGTAAAAATAAGTTTATGGTTTTAATATAAGTCTTTTTCGAGCTCAGTGCTCAGTTAG
The DNA here is from genome assembly GCA_021346845.1 of Apeltes quadracus. Classification (NCBI taxonomy): domain Eukaryota; kingdom Metazoa; phylum Chordata; class Actinopteri; order Perciformes; family Gasterosteidae; genus Apeltes; species Apeltes quadracus. The sequence continues at coordinate 11,230,196 of CM037923.1, forward strand.
TAAATTGTGGTCCAATGATAGTCAACCTTGCAAACCTTACTGTTTGAGCCCGGTGCCACATCCAGAATTTACCAATGTGGTACCACTGGTGGAACTCCCAGCACACACCCACAAAGGTCCTATGAAGAACGCTCACCATGCAAAATGAATTGAAAAGGGGCTTGAAAGTTTTACTAAGAAATAAAAGTTGTGTGTATAGTCCGTGAAAGTATAAAATATACTGTAAATCAGCTGGAAGGGCCGCCTACCTTAACTGATTAGCATAAGCCACCTTAGAAGATGAATGAACAACAAGTCCAGGATTCCCTCATACGGTGAGGCTCAAATACTTGAGGTGTGGCATTGATATTAAAGCCTCTGTAAAAATCAGCACTGTACACGTCTATTTCTATTCTTATGAGTCAAGCAATTTGAGCAGGAGGCACACTTTAAAGGCCGCTTTGGATTGAAGCTTACACACCAACGTAAATGCTGTGATTTGGTATGATGGTCACAAAGAAACAAGAAAAACCAGACAAATTAGAAACAAACCAACACATCATCCAAAATTCAAAAACACTTTCTTTGAATGTCAAAAGGTTGATGTGGAAACAGGAAGGTGGTCTGTAAACTGGGATGGATGTTATGGAACAGATAGCTGACAAGGCGTGAACAGCTTTAGTGTTAGTGGCGTTAATTCTCCGGTCTATGTCCTTAAATCCTCTCGTGATGTATTCGGTCTGTCTGTGGGTCCTCTACACCAGTTCTCTGTTTCATATTCAATAAATAATTTATATAGAATAAATTCCATGTGTGGGACAATGTGTGACCCTCCTTACACTACCCTTAAACATGGCGTCACTCTATGTTGCCTCAAGCATTCACTATATCTTTGAACAATAAATTGCTCCTCTAAACCCTCAGGATTATGTGAGCATGAAGGGAAGTCATATGAGAGGTCTCCCTCTATTTAGATCTAATTTTTTCAGGGATTACAGCATCTCCCTCTATCACAGAGACACGCATCCAAAAGTATCTGTTTGTCCTTAAAAGACTCTCCATCACTGACGTCTGACTCACACAGTCACAAGATTTTCATTTTCTCCCGGATGAGCTCTTCACCTCAGTGGAAGCACACAGATGTAGTAGTGTGCGTGCTGCATTAAGGCATCATCCCCTGGCTCTGTGCTCTTCCTCAGACTGCAGTATTGTTATACTACATGAATTAGACGTTGGTTTATCCCAACCACCGCCAGATGGATCACCATAGAACATCTGGGTTGTCCCTGAATTTGTCATTGGGAGCGAATTAGCATGCTGACATTAACGCTCAGCCCAAAGCCACTGTGTCCTTGTGTCCAGCCCCACAGAGCTGCTAGTGTGGCACCTAAGATGCGTCTAGAATGGCAAAATATTGACCATTTACTATTTCAAGTGTGCAAATTATTAGTGTGAGATTGAACCCTTTTTGGTACCAACATAAATTGCCACAATGCAATGAAAAGAAAATTCATTAGAATATGAGAAAATATACAAATCCAAATTTAATGTAATAAAGAGAACCAGGGTCTTGTTAACATCACCATTCAGGCTGGGTATCGGTGCAAATAGTATCTAAATGTCTCCAGTAAAACAATACCCGCAGTCCTTCCCTTCTTGTGCCAATATCTAAATGTTTTTTCTTCTAGCCAGTCATTGCGGACATAATTTGATTGAATGTGGCCTGTGATTAGCATATTACCACAGCAGCTACAAGCCCTACAGTCTGTAGTGTGGTGAAGTCTGGTCAGGACCTTCCAGTTCAATGCGGAACCATCTGAAACATGCATTCTTTCAAATGACCTATAGGGGGCAACTCCTCTGTTTGCAAAAAAAAGTCCCATTGCATAGAAGTCTATCACAAAATTACTCTAATTCAGTGATTCTCAAAGTGTGGTACGCGGGGCTCCCTCTAGTGGTATGCCAAAGAATCACTGAATTTACGTACAGTACAGTTTTATTTAATCTTTAAGAACAGTTTTTTACATGTAATTTAGTACAATGTTTATTTAACTTTTATTTTAATACATTTTTTTCCTATATTTAAGCACAGTCTTACAGTTGGAACTGTAGAATGTTACAATGGCTGACAATATTAAATATACTTCTTTAGGAATAAAAGCTCTGCCTTGTTTTTGATGAATACTTAGGCGTACTTCGCTACTGTATAGTCTTGGTCATTATGGTGGTACTTGGAGAGCCAAGTATTTTCTGAGGTGGTACTGAGGTGGTAAAAGTTTGAGAACCACTGCTCTAATTTATCTCTTAGGATTGAACTATTGAGATACTCTCGCACTCACTACTGAGACACTCTTATACATACTTATACCGTTTTCGGCAAGATGCAGACTTCAGAATTGGAACAGTGCTCGGACTGCGGCTGATGACGACTCATGAGTCCGCAAGAACACAAGTCCAGACCAACAACGCATATTGAATATGTATATATGTATGGGTGTATGTTTCTCATGTATAGTGTTTCAGACGAGTATGTATGATGTCTTATATATGCACGTGCATAGTTTGTATGTGTATATGTGTGAGTGTTTCCAGTAGTGAGTGAACGTAAGAGTGTTTCATTAGTATGTGCGTGAGTGTCTCAATAGTTAAGTCCTAAATGGCCCCTCATAGTTTCAAGTCATCTGCTGATGTGCACCATTCATACTGTCCATTTAGAGTCAAATAGAGCATACAGCAGGGCGTGCTTTAGGGCAGCATTATCTTGTGATTGACAGGTTGTTATTGCTACCATATGCAGCGTCTCAGCTTTAGTCGTCCAGATTCCAAATATAGTTACTTTTGTTCATTGGTCGCTGTAATCTAAGATGACAACAACCAAGACGGCAAACTTGAGGCTTCAAAGCATCAGTCACAAACCAATGGGTGATATCACAATGACTACGTCCACCTCTTACAGACCTCTAAGTCAGACAGAGACTAGTTGATGGGTTTGGCAGTTCAGTGTGTTGAAATTACACCAAAAGCTTGGAATGCTTGCTTCCACTACATAACAGCAACAATAAATGCAGTGATTTTTGCATTTTATACAATCAAATTTTGCATTCATATGAGTATCACTTCAAGTTTACTGGTATTGGTACTAAGCCGGTAATAATGGAAAACATTTTGGAAACCAACTGGGATGTTTTTTGTTTCTCTGCTGTGATTGCAGGCAACCAGACAAACTGAGGGTGTCGTGGACCAGGAGAACCAGACGTCACAGTACAAAGGTAACAAAGGAGAAAGGAAGGATATAACAATCATAACCAAGCATTGTAATGCAGGAGAGGTAACACACGATCAAACGTAAGCACTTTACCAACGACCACAATGGCAGCTGGTGGAATTTTTCTGATACAACAGAACTGTATTGTTAATTACGTTTTGAGTGAAACATCACAAGTATGTTTCAAATCAAAGTGTGCGTAGCGATGTGGTCATCGTGGATGGATGGGTCAAACGACCAATGAATGTTACATACTTATTTGAAGCTATGAACCTTTACATAACCTACCAAATTGTTTCTTGCCTTTTCATTTTGTTTGGTTTTAAATCAAAGTCACCCATTGGACAGCCACTGCAATCCTGGAGCGAATAGGTTCCCCCTCAATGTTTCCGTTAGAGAAGGCAGTTTGGTTGTGACAACGTCATTTCTAGGACTGCTGGTATATTAAAGCGTGCTCTGGATATGTTGACTCAGTACCTGCAAAACACATGCTGGCAACAATTGTGAGCATAAATTGGTGGTTTCCTGTTTTTCGTCAGCTCCACAGCTGGCAGCCGGGGATCAAAAACCCGTACAGAGGCCTAGTGCTTTGGCAGGTTCCAGAGAGTTTAGACATCAGCGTCACACTCTTCAAGGTAGGAGCTCACAACTTAAGCTTAAGTAATAGCGGCTAACGCAATGAGTTGCAGTGCAGATGGGAAATGCTCAGCTCAATGGATTTATCGGTTAACAGGAACCAACTGCAGATGAGTTCGAGGACAAAGACTGGACATTCGTCATTGAAAATGTGAGTCAGCAGCATCCGTGTTGTCCTTGGTTGTGATTTAATTTAATTCATTTCCGGTCAATAATTTGTGTTCAATTTCCTCCTTGTCCATTTTTTTTATTCATTAGGAGACTAAAGGTCGCAGGAAGGTGTTGGCCTCAGCAGATGTGAACATGAAGAAGTTTGCCAGTGCCACACCGGCTCAGTATGATGTCACGCTGAAGCTCAAACCGCTGTCCGTCAAAGTGGTGGAAGCCACAGCTGAAACTGAACCTGTCTTGTGTCTTTCTCAAAGAGGGCAAGGCCACGTAAGTCATCAACCGAGCAGCATATCAACATCCTCGAAGGGTCCTCAAAATCGCCACAGCTGTTGTTACAGAACTGAAATCAGCAGCATCGTTTAAAGACCCATACTGACATTTATGTTCATCTGATGCTTTATGAGGATTCTCCTTCTACTCTCCACAGAGATGAGGATATGCAGAGTCTGGCCAGTCTGCTGAGCATGAAACAGAGTGACATCGGGAACCTGGATGACTTCATTGACAGCGATGATGAAGGTGGTGAGGAGAGGAGGGCCAGCTTTGGGCAAGCTACTCATGTTACTGGTAAGATTGGGGAATCGCTTATGGATCACTTCGGTCAACATATCAAATTAATGTGAAATGCCTTCATGAGCATTGCTCCTGATGCTGAAGGTCCTGGTTCAACACTAAAAAGTTTTTAAGCTTAAGTTATTGACATAAGCTGAATGAAAGTTAAACTGAAGAAAGCCAGTTTAAGTTGAAGTGAAGACCCTTCACTTAGGTTGAATTGTTGGGACATCGGAAACTTAAATCCACAGTGAGTCTCACATGATCTTTGGCTACAGACTCGGTAAACGTAGCCATGCAAACCTACGGAAGCAAAGTGAGAAAATACAGTCTAAAATAAAAAAAAGTCGCCTGGATAATCTAATCTTATAATCCATACTGACATAGTATGTTTTGTTCCTATACTAAAAGCTCTGAGGTGAATATTTTAATAACTTGCTGACACACAATACATACATCTTGTGTATACAGAATGCAAAAAAGCATGTATGCTTGTAAAATATTTTTCCCCACCAGTTTTCAACGGTCACCATGTAGGTGTTGCTAAATACAGTGTTACTGCCCTGGATACTGGACGCTTCAAGGTCTAATACACTGTGAAATTCATCCTTTCTGTTTCTATTTGAACTATTTCTTTCAAAACGCTACTTCCTCCTTTGTTTGATTTTTAAAACTCAGTTTCCCTTTTCATTTAACCTCTCTGCTGTTTCTCTCTCTCTCTATAACAGCCTCTGGCTCTATCATGAGAGTACATGACGTGGCCTGGAGGCCTGTAGTTGAATCAGGCCCCACAGGTAACTGTCTGTTCATAGCTCTACTCTCCCACCTTACTGATAGCACGCATTGCACATTGCACTGTGATCATTATGTGTAGTTGAAAAAGCATTATTCTTGACATGAAAATAACAAACCCATGCTCTAGGATCAATCTTCATTTAAACAAAGTAGTTCTGGCCTTATTTCTCTTCCCCTTTTTACTTCCTCTGTGTTTCCTCACAAATACAGCAACGTCTAACCCCCCCCCCCCCCCCCCCCCTTCCCCCAACCCTCCGTTCTGTCTTTTACTGCTTCTATCTACTTCTCGTATTATTATTCTTTTCATTGAAACCTTCATTTAATCCCCCTCTCTCCATCTTTCTCTCCTCCCTGTGTCTTTCCATTCCACCCGTCTTCACCCGGTGACCCTCAGAGATGGATGGGAAAACCTCTGGCCTTTCCTCCACCATCTCTGCCCTGTCTCGTCCTCCTGTGCCTGAACCCCCATACTCCTCTGTTCCATCTTCTTCATGCACACGACCACCAAGCACTACCCAGCAGGCTCAGCCCTCCCTCTTTGCATACACAGTGCCAGCTTTTACACACCCTCACCCTCCTGTGCTTCCCAGAATCTTCCAGCCCGCTGCCGGATCAGGTATGGGTCAACAGATACTTTCATATAGAAACTATTTGGAATTGACCTATGCCCTTTTCCCCATCCACGTTCAAACACAACTGTTGCATGGCCAGGGAGGTGGAATAGATTGCTCAATTTCTTTGCAGTTGTGGAGCTTTTTGCTCGACTCTGTCTCGTATGGTCCCCGGGCCACTTGGTACCGGGCCGCAGAGAAAAATACATGATATTCCAAAAAATAGTTTGTTTAAAAAAAAAAAAGATCAGCTTCTCGCCCAATGACATGCGCCTGTGCCATTTTGGTATGACCCCTGGGGTTGGGAGCCTAGCTTCATTCATTTCTCATTAATGTAGCAAAACATTTCATTGTAATTCACTTCAAAATGACTGTGTACCTAGTAGCCAATACCAATCACGAGCATTCCTACAATCCTCGATACCCAATTCAATAACACGGGAGAATACAGGTAGTGTTCACCCGCTGTGCTCCTGCCCATCTGGACACGGATTTGTTGTTCACAATGTAGCATTGTGAGTGGTGTTGTCCATCGTCCCTGGTACAAAACCGTTAGTCCCAAGTGCTGGTCCAAAACAAAAACCTCACGTTTTCGGAATTTTGGCATCGACTCGGTATGAAAGTATCGGCTGTTGAGACCTTGGGACTCACTTTGTCTGCAGTTTGGTGGACTGCAAGGTTGGAAACCATCGTCTGTCGGTTTATTCTTTTGACACCCAAATGTTCGGGTTTATCAGCAGTCTTGCATGCTACACGTCACCACATGAGACCAGTCCTGATAACTTCTGGGACGACTTATTTCTCAAACCTGACAAGGTAGCTCCTTAAAAGTTAGTTGCCTAACCTGAGTTGCAACGGTTACAGGGCCAGTGGTGCAGCAGGAATATGTCTGGGGCTCCGGTAAAACAAATGGATACCCAGATAACAGATGATAGATAATCAAAACCTCCTTCCATCTTCCGTGTATTGGCCCTTGTCTACAGCTAGTTGAGATGTTAAAGATGGAGTTGCAGGTACAATAGTTACAGAAGTTAATTTTCTTAGCCACGATAAAGCAAAATCAGATCACAAGCAATAGGATCCAAGATTTGATTTTGGCCAATGTGTTCTGCCTCTTATGCTTTCATTGATTTGATTGATCAATACTCCTATAAACGGAAAACAGAACGCATCCCATACAAAAATCATGTCTCATTGTCTGTATTTTATATGCAGATACATATTTAGGTGGCCTGGAAATATTCTTTGTAGTTATAGTAGTGCTGTCAAAATGAACGCATGAATCTATGCTATTAATGTGGCCGAGGTTAATGCGATGAAATATTTGAACGCTGCTTACGCAACTTCTAATTTCAAAATGTACAATAATTCGTAAAAATGTTTAACCTATTGACAGCCCTAATTTATAGTTTTAATCACTATTGTTCTGTCCTTCGGTTTGACGTTCTTTCCTCTCCTTTCCCACACTTCTCTGGCACTTCTGTCCATCTGCTCTCTTTAGTGCCCAGTTCAGCTTCAATAAGGCCCCATAGCTTCCACAGCTTGGAGTCCTTCGCTACCTTCATCCCTTCTAAAGCCCCCTCCACCTCTCCTCTCCCCCCCTGCACCCTTGTCCCAGCGCTCCGCACTCCCACTTTCTCTGATAGCTCACAAACAGGTATTGCGTGATTCCATTTAGAGTAGGTATTAGTTTCTAATTGACAAAACAATCCAGAATGCATGGTTCTGTTTACTGCTATTGATTTGCATTAAGGGCATTTTGCTGCAGCAAAGCCTTTCTTTATAGCCAGCAAAATCAAAAGTCACCAAGTATTGTTTTTCTTATTTATAGCTTGTTCAAACTGTGGCTCCTTAGAATTTGGCTCTTTTACATCACAATAAGGCAGCACTAGACCGAGCGCGCCTTTGTCCTACCGCCCCCCCCCCTCATTTCTTTTCTTTTCTCTGTCCTCGTCTCTCAGCCTGTCCCACTTCCTCGAGAGCACACGGCGTTCCTTCCCTTCCTTCTGCATCCTCGTCCTCATCTTCGGCTCCTCTCAGCCCATTCTCTCCTACTCTCGCTCTACCGCCACCTGCCGCTGCTTCCAGACACCCCAAAGCTTGCTTCTCCTCTGCAGGGGAGTTGGGCGCCGCCCTCACCAGGCCTAGCAGCCTGCCATCAGCTCCAGAGACAGGTACAGGCACAGATCCTGTCCATACACCTGTTACAATGCATTTACTTCTTTTCCCGCATCCATCCTTCCATGTTCCTATCTCCTTATTTTTTTCCAGCTTCGTGGCAGAGTGAATGGAGGCCTGTGAAATCTCATGCACCTCTAGCTCAGCCTGCCTGCCCCCCTAAGTTTCTGCATCTCTCTACCAAGGATCCTGGACAGCACGTAGCGATGTCATGTAATTCTGCTGTACTGTGTGTCTAACAATCACTGTGCTTAAATGTAGCTTTATTCATCATTTAGAATCTGAGGCTTATTCTATCTAGACTGAAAATACCGAAGAATAGTTATGGATCTCAAATGACTCTCACAGACATCTTTTATATAACAAGCAGCGGAATTATGTCCACTGTCAATGACCTCCATTTCCACAATGCATAACATAGTTCTAATAATGTAGTGTGCGAGTTACGGATTCAGAAGCAGGTGAGTATGATTGAGCTGACGAGGTAGATGTGACTAGCAGGTGCTCACAATCAACTGATAAGGTGGCAGAGCTGTGACTGACCAATAAATTAACATTTACTTACAGCACTGTATAATTCTACCTTTAAGCATAAAATTAGTAATTCGTCATAACAATAATCCTAAAAAAACCCTAATTGTAGCATTTTAGCACACTATTGCTGGTTGCTCAGTGTCTTATTTTGTGTGTTGTTCCCATGCAAATGTTTCATGTTACTTAAATCAGACAATGACCACTTAGAGGGACATCTAAGCAGCTTGGACTTTACATCTGACTATATACCTTCATTTACCAATAATCACATTGATGCATTTCAACAGGGATTATAGACTACTGCGATTTATAGTTGACACTATAAATTATGCAATTATGCCGTAAAATGATTCTTGAACTTTTAAGTCACTACAAAAAGGCTTTATTGAAGTTCTTCTTATTATTTTTAAGCATTATGGATATTTATGAATGCTATTATTATATATACATTGAATATGTCTACATGACTATGATTTATAATTATGTTCCTATTGCGATGTAGAAATGGATTTCATAGAAATAGTTTTCTTTGTCATAAATGAGGAAAGTTTTAGTTGATTCACTGTGATAAAGAAAGAAGGTTTTTTTTGCAATGGTCTTATCATTACATATACCATACAGAATATATATCATGCAGAATTAAAACACAGAGAAATGCCTGATGGACTTATTTTAGAAAGCAGACGTTTCGTTGATATTCCACCTTGCACTCCCCCATCTCTTACCTTCCTTCCCATCATCCTTCTGCCCTACCATGTTTCCTCTCTCTCAGCTTCGTCCTTTATGGAGGAAAAACCACAGGCGGGGTCTGGATTTGTTCCTTCTTGGAGACCCCAAACCCCTCCTATAGTCGAGACCCTCTCACCTTCTCCTTTAAGACCTTCTTCTGCTCTTGTTCTCTTTGGGCCTCCTCCTCCTCTTCTTCCTCCTCCTTCTCAGCCATATAAATCCCAAACTGCAAAAACTTCCACCAGTGACCAAGATGCAGGTACAGAGTCCACCATTTGTCTCCCTCTGGTGGTTCTCTACATGAAATGATCTAATCACTCCCTAAATCAGGGGTGTCAAACTCATTCTGGTCTGGGGGCCGCATACAACTTAATCGGTCTCATGGGGGCCAAACTCGTGCCAAAATAAGTCCACATTTTTCTTTGTATTAGTGCAAAGAAGAAATAAATTTCTAAAAATCTTTATATGCAATGAACTGTCCTTTTACTAAATATATTATGAACAACCAAAGTGTTTTTAAGAAAATTATGTGCAATTTCAACAACATTTTCACCCAGTTTAACATTTATTTAAGTGCATTATGCATAAAAACTGATCACAGTGATTGTACACTGTTGCAAAACATTTATTGACAGTTTTGTGGACGTTAAAACACTGTCCTGCATGTTAAAATACATCAAACACCTCAAAATGTATAAATGATTTAAATCATTCACAGAATCCATTTGCTTCTGGGAAGCAATCCGCTTGTTAAGTCGTGACGTCACCACGCTCCAATAATACTGTTTCCGGGTCCAAAGTCCGGGTCCTCTCTACCTATTTACCGCTTTCGCCCGAGTTTTAACATGCCGCAGTGCTGTGTCCCGTGTTGTTTAAATAGATCGGAGTTTAAAAAAACAAGTGACATTCAACTGTCATTCTATCGCTTTCCCTGTGACGAGAAAGATACGAGAAAATGGCTGCAGTTGATTAACGCCGATGCTATGGGCTAACCCAGCTAACAATTTAAGGTCCCCAGAACGTTAGTTTTTGGTTACGCTAACGTTTGGTTCGCAAACGTTGCCTGAAGGTTAGTTTGTAGTTCGGTGTTGGTTTTTCGGGAATGGTAACGTTCCGGTACGTTAACGTACGTAGGTTTCACGTGTTCACACAATGGTGTACCGCAGCTAGCATACACACTGACACATGTTCATCAGTAACTAATATTCATAGCCAGGAGGACATGGATTAGCGGAGCCGAGGATTGAACTGTGCTCTACTGCTAAGGCACTCCGTTGTTTCAAGCGGCTTTCATAGATATTAGCCATGTACACGATCACAAACTACATTGCTGCCAGCGCTGTTTATCATAACAATACTTCTGTATATTTTTTAATCTTCGTTTAGTTACGTTCACAGTTATAGAAGTCCTGTAAAAATTATATTTTGAAATACCTCATCCAGAACAAGGAATGGCACCTTATGTCAACTAGCTAGCTAGCTTAACCTTACAGCTAACTCACCCTTAATTATGCCACCTGGATGATGCGCTACACTAACCACTATGTTGGAGTTAAACAAATTTAAACCCTTTATGACCGCCAAGGGTGCATCACTAAAGTAGGACGTGATCGTCAATAAATTAATCAGGTTCCGCCAGTGTTATTAGATGTGGACGAGTGGAGCGCTTGGACCCGGAAGTCCCGTGTGACGTCAGACTTAACAAGCGGATTCTGAACCCATGAACTGACTCCACACACAGCGCCACTAGCGGACTAGCGGTCAATATAGGAACTGCATATTTTATAGAAAATGAAGTTTATTTTTTTTTTCTTTTAATAATGCAGATTTATCCCGCGGGCCAAACTGAACCACCTGGCGGGCCGGTTCCGGCCCGCGGGCCGTACGTTTGACACCCCTGCCTAAATGATACCCTGTAAATGGTGCTGGCATGGTGTCATATGGAAATTAGCTTATGACATACAGTGTACATACCCTGTATAACTCCCTCTATGCTTTTCTTTTGTTTCAGAATTCAAAAGACAGCTAAGCACGCTGCGTGAAGAGGACCACCAGTGTATGACTTCCACAAGTGAGCGTGAAGACGCTATAAGTAGAATAAGTGTGAGCTTCAGGAAATAAGCACATGGCTAACAGATTGTTGCTTCTTGCTGCTCAGCTCCTGATCCTGATCCTGGAGCGCCAGCCGGTCGCAGGCCACAAGCCCCCAGGGCTTCAGAGAGGGGAAGAGGATTGCATGTTGTGAAGGCATCAGCAGGGTGAGTTCATATGAGAGTGTTTTCTTTATCGGGTTGGTGCTTTTTATTATATAGGATGGCTGGCATGGCCTTTAAAGGACTAACCCCGTCTCCAACGCAGTTAATGGCACCGCTTTGTGCTGTCACATGTATCACATGAGTACTTTGGTCTTTAACACTGTAGCAAACTGTCATTAGTGGTTGGAGCTGATGAAGAATGGTTGATAGGGTTTAAAGGTACCAAAGAAAGCTTGTTGACGGTCATGATTCGTTTTTTATGCTTTTATATATTTAGTTTTGCCTCTATGAGACTGTTTGATTGCTAAAATACTAAACCTAAGTCGTGTTTGTGTGTCCCGCTGCCTACTGCGCCAACGAGACCAGGAAGCTTTTGTTTTTCTTTCTGTATTCTCTTTTATCGTGAATGTCTTTTATAATAACAAGATTTGGGCATTGCCTTCTGTCCGTGCTTGGTCAGCCAAATCGCTTCAATCAAGTTGTGCCATGAAAAGTGGACAGTTTCCGTGAAAATAGTTGACATTAACAGCCGAGGGTTACAAGAATTCAATCATACCTATGAGACTGTTTGATTGCTAAAATACTAACCCTGAGTCGTGTTTGTGTGTCCCGCTGCCTACTGCGCCAACGAGACCTGAAAGCTTTTGTTTTCATTTCTGTATTCTCTTTTATCGTGAATGTCTTTTATAATAACAAGATTTGGGCATTTCCTTCTGTCCGTCCTTGGTCAGCCAAATCGCTTCAATCAAGTTGTACCATGACAAGTTTCCGTGAAAATAGTTGACATTAACAGCCATGGTTACAAGAACATTTGACTTTTCTCCATGTCAAGTCTCTGACTTCTAACGCAGCAAAGCTTTCTAACCAAAGACTCTAGTTTGCACCACCACAGACAGCTAAACGAATAAGGTTCCACCTTGAACTCGGATTACTGGATTCAGAGTCCAGAGTGCTGACCATTACACCATGGATCCGACGGGCGGACACTACTTCGGCCTAAGTTGCCTGGTTTGCGTGATGTTTGAGATCTCCAGCCTCATACCTATGAGACTGTTTGATTGGTAAAAGAGCAAACCCTAGGTTGGGTTGTAAATCCTCTGACTTCTAACGCAGCAAAGATTTCTAACCAAAGACACCAGTTTGCACCACGACAGACAACAGAACGAATAGGGTTCCACCGACACTTGAAATCGGATTACTGGATTCAGAGACCAGAGTGCTGACCATTACACCATGGAACCGACGGACGGCCACTAACATGGCCCAAGTTGCCTGGTTTGCGTGATGTTTGAGATCTCTAGCCTCATACCTATGAGACTGTTTGATTGCTAAAAGACTAAACCTAAGTCGTGTTTGTGTGTCCCGGCATAACAAAATTGAGGAAAAGAGGCCTAAAAGCACTGCCTCGTGTGAGGGTCGAACTCACGGCCTTCACATTATGAGACTGCCTACTGAGCCAACGAGACCTGGAACCTTTTTTTCTGTTCTGTATTCTCTTTTATCTTGAATGTCTTTTATAATAACACGATTTGGGTATCTCCTTCTGTCCGTGCTTGGTCGGCCATATCGCTTCAATCAAGTTGTGCCATGACAAGTGGACAGTTTCCGTAAAAATTATTGACATTAACAGCCGAGGGTTACAAGAACCTTTGACTTTTCTCCATATCAAGCCTCTGACTTCTAACGCAGCAAAGCAGGAAAGACTTCTAACCAAAGACTCTAGTTTGCACCACCACAGACAGCGGAAGGAAGAGGGTTCCACTGACAGTTGAACTTGGATTACTGGATTCAGAGACCAGAGTGCTGACCATTACACCATGGAACCATTGCCTGATGTTTGAGATCTCCAGCCTCATACCTATGAGACTGTTTGATTGCTAAAATACTAAACCTAAGTCGTGTTTGTGTGTCCCGCTGCCTACTGCGCCAACAAGACCTGGAAGCTTTTGTTTTCCTTTCTGTATTCTCTTTTATCGTGAATGTCTTTTATAATAACAAGATTTGGGCACTGCCTTCTGTCCGTGCTTGGTCAGCCAAATCGCTTCAATCAAGTTGTGCCATGACAAGTGGACAGTTTCCGTGAAAATAGTTGACATTAACAGCCGAGTGTTACAAGAATTCAATCATACCTATGAGACTGTTTGATTGCTAAAAGACTACACGTAGGTCGTGTTTGTGTGTCCCGGCTTAACAAAATTGATGAAAAGAGGCCTAAAAGCACTGCCTCGTGTGAGGGTCGAAGTCACAGCCTTCAGATTATGAGACTGACGCGCTGTTTGCTGCGCCAACGAGACCTGGAACCTTTATTTCCGTTCTCTATTCTCTGTTATCGTGAATGTCTTTTATAATAACAATATTTGGGCATTGACTTCTGTCAGTGCTTGGTCGGCCAAATCCCTTTAATCAAGTTGTGCCATGACAAGTGGCCTGAAATTGACCTGAAATTTTACACCGAGGTGCCAATCTGTATGCTCTACAAAAAAGTCAATCATGGTATGCAAATGCGCCTACCAATATTTTCCGCCATTTTGAATTTTGTGAAAAACCCGTTTTACCGAACTCCTCCCAGCCACTAAGTCCAATTGACCTGAAAATCCCCAAAAGTCATTATTGGCTTACCGACACCTGATCTTATCGAAGGATTGTTGATATCTCATTTAGTTACGATTGTATAGACCAATGAACTTCTAAGGGGCGTGGCTTTTTCTAAAAAACTCAAAACTTCCAAACTACAAAGCCTGTCCTCACAAAAATTATATCACATGTTCGGAATGCATCCCAGAACATACCCAGAGATTTTCAGAAAATTTGAAGACTAGGGGGCGCTGTTATTACTTGCTGAATATTTGCACTTTTCGCCCATTTTTGGCGATAATTTGCGTTTTTTTGGCTTTACATACGAACGATTTCCTCCGACAGTTTACACCCGATTGATTTCAAATTCAAATGGATCATGACACCGGTGTTGTCCTATTGTATTAGAATCAAGAGTTTTCGTGAAACCACCCTAGAAACTGCTCTATACATTATGATGAAGCAGCCCAGCAATTGCTCTGATCCAGGTGCATTCAATGCTACCTAATGGCATTTTGGCTCAATAGCTTCCCCTACACGTATTGACGGAGGTGATCATACAGCTCTGCTCTCTTCAGGGAGCCACACAGCGTGTGTAGTTCACGAGTTATTCTTTTTTGATGGAGCAGAAGTGGCGTGATTAACTACTCGTCACTGCATCGACTGAAAGGAGGTAATCTTACATATTACAGTGACGTTTTTCCCTTATTTTCTCACCAGACACAGTAGCTCAGAGATAAAGACTCTGGCTGGCACACCAGAGGTCTTTGGTTTGATTCCTGGCTGGCACCACTCTGTTTTTTCTCATTTTCTTTTTTCACTTTTTGACTGCATGTCCGGCCGACCGCTGGCCCCCCCGACATGCGGCTCAGGCCCGTTCAGTACTGCCCCGCAGTCCTAGTTCAACTTATTATTATTATTATTATTATTATTATATTTCTTCCGCCGCCCCTTTCTATCTCTTATAATTGATTTTATATAAATTAAAAACTTTTTTAACATGGTTTCCAATGGAGCTAATCTTCAAATCCTTTCAAAACTTCAACTTTCAACTTATCTAGCTTTTTAAATCTTTCAGCTACAGACACCATTTCAACTTTAGAATGTAGAAACAGGTCTTGAGAATTCTTTAGTCTCTACAGCTTTTTGATATCTATTTAACTTTTTTCATAATCACTGATTATGTTTCACTAGGTTTTCAGTCCTTTTCTGAGTTTTACATGGGTGTGTGTGTGTGCAGCCTCAGAGTGAGAATATGCAAATTTAGAGTGTACTCTGCCTGAGACTCAGGTAAAATAAATATGGATCTTTTGCACTCACAACCACAATGTTACCTTTTAAAGCTTCATTTTTAGAGCAGAATGATGCCGTGCTTGTGCTGGTCGGAACGATGTGGGTATGGAATCCCAGAGTTCTTTACTTTTTGCCTGAGGGGCTCAAGAGTGAGACAAAGTCTGTCTCAAGCCCCATAGACTCCAATACTAATCAGGTGACGAACTTCACAAAAAAGACGAGAAGGTACATGATTTTGAAACTGATAATACAGCCATATTATAAACCCTATAGACATGTAAACTAGACGTATGCGTTCGGTAGCGTCTTGGGACTGTCATCATGCAGTTATTTTTTTGGTGCCCATAATAGTTTTGCTCTAGCTGCAATTTGTTTGAGGCGTGGATTCTGTGTAAATCTCTGTGTCCTCTGATCAGCTCGCTCAGCTGCGCGCGTTGCCACGGCTACTCGGACACCTGCACTCTGTCAGTTGGACTCACACAGCTGAATTACATCAGCTGATTAGTGGAGTCACATGACTACCCCTCCCCTCTCTACTCCTTCATAATCAATCTCTGTCTGTCTTTGCCTCGCTCTGTCTTTTTCTAACTTCTTAGTTTAAATAACATTCTGTCTCTCAATATCTATCGAGTAAAAACTTGGCTTGAATATCAAACATTCTGCCCCCCCTTACTACCCCCCCAACCAATTTTATCATTTCAAAATAAAAGCCTCAATGATTATCTGAGTTCTTACTGTAATGTTAGATGAGGCCTATCAAGTAAAAACTTGGCTTGAATAACAATCATTCTGCCCCCCTCCCACACCACTCCTCCACACAATTCCATAATTTCAAAATAAAAGGCTCAATGATTAACTGAGTTCTTACTGTAATGTTAGATGACGCCTATCGAGTAAAAACTTGGCTTGATTATCAAACATTCTGCTGCCCCCCCCCCCTCAACACCCCCCCCCCAACCAATTTTATCATTTCAAAATAAAAGCCTCGATGATTATCTGAGTTCTTACTATAATGTTAGATGACGCCTATTGAGTAAAAACTTGGCTTGAATATCAAACATTCTGCCCCCACCCACCACCAAATTCCATTACTACAAAATAAAAGGCTCAATGATTATCCTAACCATGAAGGGAGTTCTTACTGTAATGTTATTTCTATATTTTCAGCAATCCTTTCCAATAGTTCAGCTTGTCTTCTTGCTATATTTTCAGCAATCCTTTCCAATAGTTCAGCTTGTCTTCTTTCAATATTTTCAGCAATCCTTTCAAACTGTTTTCAACTTTTATTTCTATATATTCAGCAATCCTTTCAAATTGTTTTCAGCTTTTCTTCTTTCTATATTTTCAGCAATCCTTTCAAATTATTTTCAGCTTTTCTTCTTTCTATATTTTCAGCAATCCTTTCAAATAGTTCAGCTTTTCTTCTTTATATATTTTCAGCAATCCTTTCAAATAGTTAAGCTTTTCTTCTTTCTATATTTTCAGCAATCCATTCAAATAGTTCAGCTTTTCTTATTTTTTTTTAGCAATTGTCGTCCCGCTGTCCAGGCGAACCGTGACAAGAAGGATCGAGTCGCAAGTATTGACTTTTTCTCCTTGGCTTTGGACGAGAGCTGTGATGTCCGGGACACAGCACAGTTACGCATATTTGTCCATGGAATAACGTCGGACTTCAAGATTACGGAGGAGCTGGCAGCAATGTGGTTGGCTGGCAGGTGTCACAACGGACGGTTGTCCAAATCTTACGGGGAAAGATTTTGGACTTTTGAAACGTATGCAAGATAAAGTGACGGAAATCGATGCAGGCACGGGCATTGAATCACAGCCTGTGTTTGTTGGGTTGTTGCACTTTTGGAGGAGCATGACACCGAACCTTGTGACATCGGCTACCACACAGCTGCCAGATGGCTCAGCCTGTGCAAAGTGCTAAAAGAGAGTGGGATCTGATAGCAGAGATTGGAGAGTTTTGTGAAAAGAAAGGTAAAGACATCCCAGAGCTCTCAGAGGAGGACTGGGTGTCAGATTTTGCATTTGCTGTTGATGTGGCTGCACTGATGAATGAACTGAACACAAAACTGCAAGGCAAGGGCCTTTTTGTTCATGAAATGCACAGCCTGGTGAAGGACTTCATGAGAAAGATGCAGTTTCTTTCAAGCCAACAGGAGAGCAACACTCTCACTCACATGCAAACCCTGAAAGAAGTCACACCATCAGCTGATTGCCTTCGCAGGTACTTATCTATGTTAGAAGCATTGCATAGTGAGTTTTCAAGGCGATTTGAGGATCTCAGAACAATTGAGGATGAAATGGACATGGTTTCTTCTCCCATTACCTGCAGTGTGGATAATGTACCCAGTGATGTTCAGCTGGAACTCATTGACCTGCAGTCTGATGCAATACTGGCAGAGCATTTTAAGTCAGGATCTCTGCTTGATTTCTACTCTTCTCTCAAGGAGGGGAACTTTCCAAACATTAGGAGACATGCTCAGAAGACGTTGGTTCTCTTTGGCTCTACCTACATATGTGAACATGGTGACATCACAGAAGTTGATGAGATCAAAGATCTTCGAGGTTGATTACATCACATCTCTTTAATCTTAATGACATCACAGCTGCTTGATGTCAAGGACATCAAAGCTGTTCTTTGATGTTGATCACATCATCGCTCTTTAAAGTTGATGACATCACACCTCTTTAAAGTTGATAACGTAACAGCTATTTGCTGTTGCTGAGATTACAGATTTGATGTTGATGACACCACAACATCAAAGCCGTTCTTTGATGATGATGACATCACCGATGTTGGATGTTGATAACATCAAAGCTGTTCTTTCATCTTGATGACATCATCACTTTTTTAATTTTAATGAAAACACAGCTCTGTGATGTTGGTAAGATCACAGATTTGATGTTGATGAGATCAAAGCTCTTCGATGTTGATGACATCACACCTTTTTAAAGTTGAGGATGTAACAGCTCTTTGATGTTGGTGAGATCACAGCTCATTGATGTTTAAGACATCACTGCTGCATGATGTTAAGAACATCAAAGCTGTTCTTTAAAGTTGGTGACGTCATTGCTCTTTAAAGTTGATGACATCACACCTCTTTAAAGTTGATCACAGATTTGATGTTGATGATGGTGACATCACAGATTTGAAGTTGATGAGATCACAGCTCTTCGGTGTTAATGACATCACATCTCTTTAATCTTAATGATTAAAAGGGGTTGTGCCGTGGTATTTTTCAGTACAAACGGCGAATTATCTATTGTCTACGTGAAGCGTTGCTAAACGCCTCACTATCTTGCAAGTGTTTTGTTTTGATCAAAATAGTTGCTTAGACGTTGTTTAGCGTCAACGTTACCTCCATTAGCATTAGCTTAGCAGCTAACCTAGTGATGTCTTCCCTCCCTACCTCTCCTGCTTCTTTGTGTTCGGTGTGTCACATGTTTAGCTATTCCTCTGCCTCCCTTACGGATAATGGTACATGTAAGAAGTGTAGTATATTTGATAGATTGGAGGCGAGGCTTAGTGAGTTAGAAGCACGGCTCCGCACCATGGAAGCTCAGTCGGTAGCTACTGTTAACCTGCCCTCACCCGTAGCCGGTGCGGACCACATAGACGTAGCGTTCGTTCCTGATAGCCGTCCCCCGGCAACCCCCGAGCGGCCGGGAGGGTGGGTGACTGTCCGGAGGAAGCATAAGTCTAAGTCGAAGCCCACGGCTAACCACCAACCACTTCACGTTTCAAACCACTTCTCCCCACTCAGCGACACACCCGCTGAGAAGCCAACTCTGGTGATAGGTAGCTCCATTCTGAGGAACGTGAAGTTAGCGAAACCAGGGACCATAGTTACGTGTATACCGGGAGCCAGAGCGGGCGACATTGAGTCTTATCTTAAACTGCTGGCGAAGGATAAACGTAAATACAGTAAGATTGTAATACACGTCGGCGGTAACGACTCGCGGTTACGCCAGTCGGAAGTCACTAAAGTTAACGTGGAATCGGTGTGTACATACGCTAAAACAATGTCGGACACCGTAGTTTTCTCTGGCCCCCTCCCAAACTTGATCAGTGACGACATGTATAGCCGCATGTCGTCATTCCGCCGCTGGTTGTCGAGGTGGTGCCCAGTAAATAATGTGGGCTTCGTTGATCACTGGAAGACGTTTTGGGGAGAGCCTGGTCTGATTAGGAGGGACGGCATCCATCCTACCCTGGATGGAGCTCAACTCATTTCTAACAATCTGACCGAGTTTCTTAGTGGACTTAATCCATGACCCAGAGTTCAGACCAGGAAGCAGAGTCGCAGTCTTACACACTTCTCTGCGCTTCCACCTGAGCGGTCACTCACCCAAACCATAATTAACCCTATAATTAACCTTATAGAGACCGTATCTGCCCCACGGACACCTTTTGTTAAATTAAAGGTAAACAACCGAGGAGTTATATTAAATAACTTAATTAAAGTTAAAACCATTAATGCAACAGTGCAACAAAATAGGAGAGTTAAAGGGGGACTTTTGAATATTAGATCTCTGTCATCTAAAGCTGTTTTAGTAAATGAACTAATATCTGATCTCCATGTTGATGTATTTTGTCTTACTGAAACATGGATGTCAGATGGGGAATATTTTACCTTAAATGAAGCGACTCCTCCGAGTCATGTTAATACTCATATCCCTCGAGGCACAGGCCGAGGGGGTGGAGTAGCAGCTATTTATGACTCCTGCCTTTTAATAAACTTTCAACCTAAACTAGATTATAACTCATTTGAAAGCCTGGTTCTCAGTCTTTCGCAACCAACCTGGAAAATGTTCCAGCCGGTTCTCTTTGTAATACTGTACAGGGCGCCAGGTCCTTATTCAGAATTTTTATCTGAATTTTCACAGTTCTTAACGAGTTTGGTCCTTAAAACGGACAAGGTAATTATAGTGGGTGATTTCAACATTCACGTGGATGTCGATAACGACAGCCTTGGTACTTAATTTCTTTCATTATTAGATTCAGTTGGTTTTTGTCAGAGGGTAAATAAACCAACTCATTGCTTTAACCACACACTCGACTTGGTTCTTGTGTATGGTATTGAGATAGAACATTTAACAATCTTTCCACAGAATCCTCTTTTGTCGGACCATTGTCTGATAACCTTCGAATTTCTACTACCGGAACCTCCTCCTGCCAAAGGTTTCTACAGTCGATGCCTATCGGATACCGCTGTAGCTTCATTTAAAGAAGCGATTCCTTCTGCTCTAAGTTCAGTGTCCTGTTTCAAGATACCGGACGACTCTTATGAAAACTTCAGTCCGTCCCAAATCGATAATCTTCTCGATACTGCTACGGACTCTCTGAGAGCGACGCTGGACGCTATTGCTCCTCTGAAAAAAAGAATGGCAACAAGTAGGAAGTTTGCACCTTGGTATAACCCTCAAACCCGCAACTTAAAGCAAACTGTACGGAAGCTTGAACGACTATGGCGTTCCACCAAATCAGAAGGATCTAGGCTAGTCTGGAAAGACAGCCTTAAAACATATAAGAAGGCTCTCCGGAGTGCAAGAGGATCTTACTACTCATCACTAATAGAGAAAAACAAAAACAACTCCAGGTTTCTCTTCAGCACTGTGGCTAGGCTGACAGAGAGTCACAGCTCTGTTGAGCCATGTATTCCTCTGGACCTCAGCAGTAACGACTTCATGAACTTCTTCAATGATAAGATTCTGACTATCAAAGAGAAAATTGATGGTCTCCTGCCCTCAACTAGTGCCGACCCGTCCTCGGATGTAGGAACCCTGGGTGCAGCAGTGGGCCCTGATGCCTACTTGGATGGCTTCTCTTCCATCACCCTGGATCAACTGACTTCTACAATTTCGAAGTCTAAATCTTCTACTTGTCTCTTGGATCCTATTCCAACGAAGCTGCTTAAGGAAGTTTTTCCTTTAATTAGCACGCCTTTACTGGATATTATGAATCTGTCCTTGTTGACAGGACATGTACCACAGTCCTTCAAGATAGCTGTAATTAAGCCTCTTCTTAAGAAACCTACTCTTGCTCCGGAGGTGTTGGCTAACTACAGACCGATCTCTAATCTTCCCTTCCTCTCGAAGATCCTTGAGAAATCCGTCGCAAGTCAACTATGTGACTTTCTTCAGAGCAATGCTTTGTTCGAGGACTTTCAGTCCGGATTTCGAGTGCATCATAGCACAGAAACAGCCCTGGTGAAAATTACGAATGATCTCCTACTTGCATCGGACCAAGGACTTGTCTCTTTTCTTGTCTTGCTGGACCTCAGTGCCGCCTTTGACACCATCGATCATCGTATCTTGCTGCAGAGACTAGAACATTTGATTGGTATTAAAGGAACTGCACTTAGCTGGTTTAAATCCTATTTATCGGATCGATCCCAGTTTGTGCTTGTAAACGGAGAATCCTCGAAGACCACCAATGTTGGTCACGGAGTCCCACAAGGTTCTGTGCTTGGACCCATTTTATTTACCCTTTATATGCTTCCTTTGGGCGACGTTATCAGAAAACACCGCATCAACTTCCATTGTTACGCAGACGATACTCAATTGTATCTGTCGATCAAGCCAGAGGAGACCGAACGGCTCGTTAGACTTCAAGAATGTCTTGGAGTCATCAAAACTTGGATGACCTGCAACTTCCTGATGCTAAACTCAGAAAAAACAGAAGTTATCTTGATAGGCCCAGAGCGCCTTCGAAGTCAGCTGTCACGTGATACAGTTTCTATGGATGGAATTTCTCTGGTATCCAGCATCACCGTCAAGAATCTTGGAGTTCTCTTCGACCAGGATATGTCCTTCAACTCTCACATAAAGAATACTTCAAGGACCGCCTTTTTTCATCTACGTAATATATCGAAAATCAGGAATTTCCTGTCTCAAGGTGATGCAGAAAAATTAGTTCATGCATTTGTTTCCTCTAGACTGGACTACTGTAATTCTTTGTTTGCAGGGTGTTCTTGTAAATCTCTTGAGCCTCTTCAGTTGATTCAGAATGCTGCAGCACGTGTATTAACAAGAACGAATAAAAGAGACCATATCACGCCTGTATTGTCTGCTTTGCACTGGCTCCCTGTTAAATCAAGAATAGAATTTAAGGTTCTTCTCCTCACCTACAAGGCGCTTGCTGGTGAGGCACCTTCTTATCTTAAAGAGCTTGTAACACCGTACTGCCCTGCAAGGCAGCTGCGTTCTATAGATGCTGGGTTACTTGTTGTTCCTAGAGTTATTAAAAGTAGGATGGGAGGCAGAGCCTTCACTTATCAAGCTCCTCTTTTGTGGAACCAGCTTCCAGTTTCAGTCCGGGGGGCAGATTCAGTCAGCTCCTTTAAGATAAAGCTTAAAACTTTCCTCTTTGATACCGCTTATATTTAGGGCTGGCTTAGGTTTGCCTGGACCAGCTCTTAGTTACGCTGCTATAGGCTTAAACTGCCGGGGGACTTTTTAGGACACACCGAACTCCTCTCTCTCTCTCTCCCCTTTTACTAAAATCCACGTTGCATTAATGCACATGACTAATTCAGCTCCTTCCCGGGAGTTCTTTGTGCTTTCTCGCCGAGCAGGTCTCTGCAGATCGTAGTTCGGTCAGGACCCTGGTCCTGACTCTGGCCGTGGCCCTGCTGGCACCTGCTGCTGCTGTCATCATCATCATCATCATCATCATCATCATCATCATCATCATTTTAAATATGATTCATATCACTATTGCCCTTTCCTAAAATCTTTGCTTTCCCTCCCCACAGTCTTCTGTGGATGGTGGTTCGATCTGACGGTGGTGGTCCCTGCAGTGGTCCTGTCATACATCTGGCCGGCTACTTGGAATTCTTTGATTAATTTCTGTTATAGAAATTGAATGTATTCTACATCTGTATGAGTCATTCTGTACACATGACATCCATTGCAGTCTGTCCATCCCGGGAGAGGGATCCCTCCTCTGACGTTCTCCCTAAGGTTTCTTCCCTTTTTTCCCTGGAAGGGTTTTTTCATTTTTTGGGGAGTTTTTCCTGTGCCGATGTGAGGGTCTTGGGACGGAGGATGTTGCATGTGTACAGACTGTAAAGCCCTCCGAGGCAAATTTGTAATTTGCGATTTTGGGCTATACAAAATAAAATGAATTGAATAAATTGTATGATTACATCACTGCCCTTTAAAGATGACTAAATAACAGCTTAATGATGTTGGTGAAGTCACAGATTTGATGTTGATGACATTGCCTTTTTTAATGTCGATGGCATCACAGCTCTTTGATGTTGTGGAGATCACAGATTTGATGTTGATGACATCAGAGCTCTTTTATGTTGGTGACATCATAGATCTGTGATGTTGGTGACATGAAAAGACATTATGTTGATGACGTCACTGTCCTTTGATGTTGATGACATCACTGCACTTTAGAGT